>JAPYYA010000418.1:0-75721 GCA_028533165.1 Leontopithecus rosalia | reverse complement strand
AAGACATACAAGAGGCCAACAAACATATGAAAAAATGCTCATCATCACTGGTCATTAGAGAGATGCAAATCAAAACCACATTGAGATACCATCTCACACCAGTTAGAATGGCGTTCATTAAAAAATCTGGAGACAACAGATTCCATGAAATTTTTTGCAAGGCAATACCATAGAATTCTTTGCAAAGCAATTCCAGGTAACGCAATCCTAGGCAGTTACAGGCAAGGCAATTCCAGGAAATAAAATTTCTTGCAAGGCAATTCGAGGCATTTCCTGGCAAGGCAATTCCAGGCAAATCAATGTCAGGCTACGCAATTCTACGAAGGAATTTCAGTCAAGGTAAGGCTAGCCAAAACAATTTCAGTAAAGAAAATTACAGGAAAGGAAATTCCCAGCAAGTCAATTTCAGGAAATTCCAAGCAAGGCAATACAAGCAATTCCAGGCAAGGATAATCCAGGCATGGCAATTCCATGCAATTTGAAGCAAGACAATTCTAGGCAGGGCAACTCCAGGGAATTCCAGGTAAGACAATTCCAAACAAGGCAATTCCAGGAAACTCCAGGTAAGAAATTCCAGCCATGGCAATTCCAATCAATTACGGCCAAGCAATTCCAGGCAAGACAATTACAGGTAATTCCAGGCAAGACAATTCCAGACATAAAAACTGCAGGCAATTTCAGGCAAGGCAATTCAAGGCGAGGCAATTCCATGCATTTCCAGGCAAGGTAATGCCTGCCAGCGCAATTTCAGGCAATTTCAGGAAAGACAATTTTAGGCAACACAATTTCAGGCAAGGGAATTCCAGGCAATTTCAGACATGGTAATTCCAGACATGGCAATTGCAGGCAATTCCAAAACAGGAAATTCCTGGCAAGGCAATTGTAGGCAAGGGAATTGCAGGCAATTCAAGGCAAGGCAATTGCAAGAAATTCCAGGCAAGGCAATTCCAAACAATGCAATTCCAGGCAATTCCAGGCAAGGGAATTCCCGGGAATTGTAGGCAAAGAAATTCTATGCTTATCCAGAAAATACTATTTTTGTCAAGGCAATTCAATGCAATTCCAGGCAAGAAAATTCCTCGCAAGGCAATTCCAGTAGATTTCAGCAAGGAAACACCAGGCAAGGCAATTCCACACAATTCCAGGTGAGGCAATTTTTGACAACGGAGTTTCATTCAATTCCAGGAAGGCAATTCCAGACAACGTAATTCCAGAAAATACCATACCTGGCAATTCCAGGCAAGGCAATTATAGGCAGTGGAATTCCAGGCACTTCCAGGTAAGGCAATTCCAGGCAACACAATTTTAGGCAAGTCAAGGCAAGAAAAGGCAATTCCAGGCAAGGCAATTTCAGTCCAGGAAATTCCAGGCAAGTTAAAACAAGGCAAGGCAAATCAAGACCAGGCAATTCCAGGCAAGACAATTTTAGGTAAGGCAGGGCTAGGCAAGGCGATTCCAGTCAAGGCAATTCCAAGTAAGGCAATAGCAGGGAAAACAATTTTAGGCAATTCCAGGCAAGGCAATTCCAGGAAAGGCAACTCCATACAATTCCATGCAAGGTAATTCCATGTAAGGCAATTTCAGGCAATTACAGGCAATGCAATTTCAGGCAAGACGATACCAGAAAATTTCAGGCACAGCAATTCCAGTCAAGGCAATTACATGCAAATCCAGCCAAGGCAATTCCAGGGAAAACAATTCCAGACACTTCCAGGCAAGGCAATTCCAGGCAAGACAACTCCAGCCAAGGCAACAAAAGGAAAGGCAATTCCAGGCAAGGAAATTTCAGGACAGGCAATTCCAGGCAATGAAAGGCAAGACAAGGAAATTTCAGGCCAGCGAATTCCAGGCAAGGCAATTCCAGGCAAGGCAATTCCATTGAAGGCAATTCCTGGCAAGGCAACTGCAGGCAAAACAATTCCATGCAAGAAAATTTCAGGCAAGGCAATTCCAGGCAAGGCAATTCCAGGCAATTCTAGGCAAGGCATTTCCAGGCAAGGCAATTTAAGGCAATTTCAGGCAAAACAATTTCAGTCCTGGCAATTCTAAGAAAGGCAAGGCAATTCAAGGCCAGAGAATTTCAGGCAAGGAAATATAAGTAAGGCAATTTCAGTAAAAACAATTCAAAAACAAGCCATTCCAGGCAGAGAAATTCCAGGCAAGGCAAATACAGGCAATTCCATCCAAGGCAATTCCATTCACGACAATTCCAGGCTGTTCCAGGAAGCCAATTTCAGGCAAAGCAATTCCAGGCAAGGCAATGCGAGGCAAGATAATTTCTGGAAATTCCAAGCAAGGCAATTCCAAGCAAGGCAATTCCTGAGAAGGCATTTCCAGGCAATTCCAGGCAATTCCAGTCAATTCAATTCCAGGCAAGGCAACTCAAGGGAATTCCAGGCAAGGCAATTCTAGGCAAAGCAATGATTCTAGGCAAGGCAAGGTAAGGCAAATATTCCATGAAAAACAAGAAAAGACAAGGATATTTTAGGAAGGGGAATTCCAGGCACTTTCAGGAAAGGCAATTACAGGCAAGACAATATTAGGCAAGAACAGGCAATTCCAGGCAAGGCAATTTTAGGCCAGGCAATTCCAGGCAAGGCAAGGCAAGGCAAGGTAACTCCAGGCCAGGCAATTCCAAGCAAGGCAATTTTAGGAAAGGCAAGACTAGGCATGGCAATTCCAGGAAAGGAAATTCCAGGTAAGGCAATACCAGGCAAGGCAATTCCAGGCAATTCTAGGCAAGGCAATTCCAGGGAAGAAAATTCCATGCAATTCCTTTCAAGGCAATACCACGTAAGGCAATTCCAGGGAGTTACAGGAAAGGCAATTCGAGACAAGGCAATTCCAGGAAATTTTGGGAAAGGCATTTCCAGGTCAGGCAATTTAAAGAAATTTTAGGCAAGACAATTTTCAGCAAGGCAATTTCAGGCAAGGCAATTTCAGGCTAGGTAATTCCAGGTAAGAGAAATTCAGGCAAGACAATTTTAGGCAAGACAATTCCAGGCAATTTCAGGCAAGGCAAATCCAGGCAAGGCAATTCCAGCAATACCATGAAAGGCAAATTCAGGCAAGGCAATTCCAGGCAATTCCAGTCATGGCAAATCCAGACAAGGCAACTCCAGGTCCATTTAGGCAAGGCAATTTCAGGCAAGGCAATTCCAAGCAGTTCCAGTCATGGCAATCACTGGCAAGGCAATTCCAAGCAATTCCATGCAAGGCAATTCCAGGCAATTTTAGGCAAGGCAATTCCAGGCAAAACAATTTTAGGGAATTCCAATCAAGGTAATTTCAGGCAATGCAATTCCAGTCAATTCCAGCAAGCAAATTCAGAAAATTCAACTCCTGGCTATTTCAGAAAATGGCAACTTCAGGCAATTCCAATCAAGGCAATTCCAGGCAATTCCAGGGAAGTCAAATATTCCAGGAAAGGGTAGGGAAATAATTTATTTCAGGCAAGACAAAGCAAGGCAAAATAAGGCAATTGCAGGTAAAACAAGGGAAGGCAAGGCAAGTTAATTCCAGGCAAGGCAATTCCATGTAAGGTAATTCCAGGCAATTCCAGGCAAGGCAATTTTAGGCAAGACAAGGCTAGGCACGGCAATTGCAGTAAAGGCAATTCCAGGCAAGGAAATACCCGGCACGACAATTCCAGGCAATTCCAGGCAAGGAAATTCCAGGCAATTCCAGCAAAGGCAATTTTAGGCAAGGCAATTCCAGGCAATTCCAGTGAAGACAATTCTAGGGAAGGCAACTCCAGGTCATTCCAGGCAAGACAATTTCAGGCAAGGTAATTTCAGTCAATTCTAGTCAGGGAAATTCCAGCCAAGGCAATTCCAGGCAAAAATCTCCACGTAATTCCAGCCAAGGCAATTCGAAGTGAGGCAACTGCATGCTATTCCAGAAAAGCCAATTTCTGCATATGCAGTTTTAGGCAAATCCAGAAAAGGCAATTCCAGTCAAGAAAATTCCAGACAGGGAAATTCTAGGCAATTCCAGACATGGCAATTCCAGGCAAGGCAATTCTGGGAAATTCCAGAAAAGCAACTGCAGACAAGGAAATTCGAGGCAATTCCATTAAACTCAATTTCTGGCAAGGTAATATTAGGCAAGGTAATATTAGGCAAGGTAATTCCAGGCAATTCAAGGCAAGTCAATTCCAGGCAAGACAATTGCAAAAAATTATATGTAAGGCAATTCCACGCAATTCCAGGCAAGACAATTCCAGACAAGTCAATTTTAGTCAATTCTGGTCAAGGGAATTCCAGGCAAGTGTAGGCAAAAAAATTCCATGCTAATCCATGGAAGTCAATTTTAGGCAAGGCAATTTTAGATAATTTTAGGCGAGGCAATTTCAGAAAAAGCATTTCCAGGCAAGGCACCTCCAGGGAATTTCAGGTCAAGACAAGGAAATCCCATGAAAGGCAATTCCTGGTGATTCCAGGCAAGGCAACTCCTAGGAAAACAATTCCATGCAATTCCTGCCAACGCAATTTCTGTTAGTTCCAGGCATGGCAAATCCAGCAAGAAAATTCCAGGCAAGGTAATTCCAGGCAATTTCATACATGGCAATTTCTGGCAAGGCAATTCCAAACAAGTCCAGGAAAGGCAATTCCAGGCATTGCCAGGAAAGGCAATTTGTGGCAAGGCAATTTTAGGCAATGCAATTACAGGCAAAGTAAATTCCAGGAAAGTCAATTCCAATAAAAGCAATTTCAAGAAATTCCAGGCAAGGCGATTTCCAGCAAGGCAATTAGGAGCATTTCCAAGCAAGACAATTCCAGGCAAGGGAATTACAGGCAATTCCAGGCAAGAAATTCCAGGCAATTCCAAGCAAAACAAATTTAGACAAGGCAATTCCATGCAAATTTAGAAAAGGCAATTCCAGGCAAATTCAGGTAAGGCAATTTCAGGCAAAACAAATCCGGGCAAGACAATTCCACGCAATTTTAGGCAAGGCAATTTCAGGCTAGGCAATTCCAGTCAAAACAACTCCAGGCAATTCCAGGCATGGCAAATCCAGGGAAGGCAATTCTAAGCAAGGCAATTCCAGGCAAGGCAATTCCAGGCAACACAAGGCAAGGAAAGGCAATTTTAGAAAAGGCAATTTTAGGCCAGGCCATTTCAGGCAAGGCAAAACAAGAGAAGGCAATTCCATGCCAGGGAATTCCAGTCAAGGCAATTCCAGGCAAGGCCATTCCAGTCAAGGTTATTCCAGGAAATACAACTGAAGGGAAAACAATTCCAGGTAAGGCAATACCAGGCAAGGTAATTTCAGGCAAGGCAATTCCAGGCAATTCAAGGTAATGCAATTCCAGGCATGGCAATACCAGGGAATTTCAGGCAATGCAATTCCAGCCAATTCTAGGCAAGGCAAGGCAACGCAATTCGAGGCAATCAAAAAAAGGCAATTCCACGCAAAAAATTTCACGCTAGGCAATTCCAGGCAAAAAAATATCAGGCAAGCAAAGCAAGGGATGGCAATACCAGTAAATGCAATTCCAGGCTAGGCACTTCCAGGTAAGGCAATATCTGGCACAACAATTCCAGGCAATTTCAGGCAACGTAATTCCAAGGAAAGCAATTCCAGGCAATTACAGTCAAAGCAATTCCAAGCAAGGCAATTCCAGGCCATTCCAGGGAAGGCTATTTCAGGCTATTCCAGGTAAGGTAATTCCAGGCAAGGCAATTCCAGGCAATTCCAGACATTACAATCCCAGGCAAGGCAATTTCATTGAATTCCCAGCGAGACAATTTTAGGCAAAGCAATTTTAGGCAATTCCAAAAAAGGCCATTCCAGGCAAGGCGATTCCAGGCAACTCCAGGCAATGCAATACCAGCCAAGGCAATTCCAGTGAATTCCAGCCAAGGCAATTTCAGGCAAGGCAACTTCTGTATATTCCATGTCTGGCAACACCAGGCAATTCCAATCAAGGAAATTCCAGGCAAACCAATTATTCAAGGAAAGGTAATGTAAGGCAATTTTTCTAGGCAAGGCACAGCAAAGCAACTTAAGGCAAGGCAACTCCAGGCAAACAAAGGCCAGGCAAGGCACAAAAATTTCAAACAAGGTAAAGCAAAAAAAGGCAATTTCAGGCAAGGAAATTTTAGGCCAGACAATTACAGGAAGGCAACGCTAGGAAAAAAAATTCCAGGCCAGGCAATTCCAGACAGGACAACTTTCGGCAAGGAAGGGCTTGGCAAGTCCATTTCAGTCAAGGCAATTCCAGGCAGGGCAACTTCAGGTAAGGCAATTCCAGGCAAGGGAATTCCAGGCAAAGAAATTCAAGGCAATTTCAGGCGAGGCAATTGCAGGTCATTCCAGTAAAGAAAATTTCAGTTACAAAAAATCCAGGCCAGTTCACGCAATGCAAATATTCCAGGCAAGGCAAAATAAGGCAATTATTCCAGGCAAAACAAGCCAAGGCCAGGCAAATTTAGGCTACACAATTCTGGGCAAGGAAAGCCATGGCAAGGAAATTCCAGGCCAAGAAATTCCAGGCACAGGAAGTCTAAGCAAGGCAATTGCAGTCCAAAAAATTACAGGCAATTACCAGCAATTCAAGGCAAGGCAATTCAAGGCAAGGTAGTTCCAGGCACTTCCAGGCAAGGCAATCCCAGGAAAGACAATTCCAGGCAAAACAAGGCAAGAAAAGGCAATTCCAGGCAAAGCAATTTCAGGCCAGGCAATTCCAGGCAAGGCAAAGAAAGACAAGGCAATTCCAAGTCAGGGAATTTTAAGCAAGGCAACTCCAGGCAAAAATGTCTAGGCAAGCAATTCCAGTGAAGGCAATTCCAGGCAAGACAAAGCCAGGCAAAACAATTTCAGGTAAGGCAATACCAGGCAAGGCAATTTCAGGCAATTCCAGCCAAGGCAATTCTTGGAAATTTCTTTCAAGGCAATTCAAGGCAAGGCTATTACAATCAAGGCAATTACAGGCAATTACAAGCAATTCCAGACAAGGCAATTTCAAGCAAGACAATTTCAGGCAAGGCAACTTCTGGGGAGGTATTTTCAGGCAATTTCAGGCAAGGCAATTCCAGGCACTTTCAGGCAAGGGAATTTTAGGCAAGAGAATTCCAGGCAAGGAAAGGAAAGGAAAGGCAATTCCAAGCAAGGCAATTTCAGGCCAAATTTCCAGGCATGGCAAGGCAAGGCAATTCAGTACCAGGCCAGGCAATTTCAGGCAAGGCAAGCCTAGGCAATGCAAATCCAGTCAATAAAATTCCAGGCAAGGCAACTTCATGAAAGGCAATACCAGGTAAGGCTATACCAGGCAAGGCAATTCCAGGCAATTTCATGCATGGCAATTCTAGGTAAGGCAATTCCAGGCTATTCCAGGAAAGCAATTCCAAGCAAGGAAATTTGAGGCAATTAAACACAAGGCAATTCCAGGCAAGGCAATTTCAAGCAAGGCAATTCCAGAAAAATCCAGTCAAGGCAATTCCAGGCAAGGCAACTCCAGGTCATTCCAGGCAAGGCAATTCTTGGCAATTCCAGTCAAGGCAATTCCTGGCAAGGCAATTCCAACCAATTCCAGGCAAGGCAATTCCAGGCAAAACAATTCTAGGCAATTCCAATCAAGACAACTCCAGGCAAGGAAACTTCTGGCTTTTCCAGGCGAGGCAACTCCAGGAAATTTCAATCAAGGTAATTCCAGGCAATTCCAGGCAAGCCAATTATTCCAGGAAAGGCTAGGTAAGGCAATTATTCCAGGCAAGGCAAGCCATAGCAATGCAAGGCAATTCCAGGCAAAGCAAGGCAAAGCAAGGCAAGGCAAGGCAAGACAATTCCAGGCAACAATAGGCAAGGCAATACCAGGCAATTCCAGCCAAGTCAATTAGAGGAAAGGCAATTTCAGGCAAGGCAGTTTTAGGCGAAGCAATTCCAGCAAAGGCAATTTTAGGAAAGGCAATTACAGTCAAGGCAATTCCAGGAAATTCCAGGCATGGCAATTACAGGCAAAACAATTCCAGGCACTTTCAGAAAAGGCAATTCCAGGAAAGACAATTCCACGCAAACGAAAGCACTGGAAGGCAATTCCAGGCAAGGCAATTAAATTACAGGCCAGGCAAGTAAAGGGAAGGCAACTCCATGCAAGGCCAGTCTAGGCAAGGCAACTCCAGTCAGGGCAATTCCAGGCAAGGCAATACCAGGCAAGGCAATTTTAGGCTACTCCAGGCAAGGCAATTCCATCAAATTTCTTTTTTTTTTGAACTTGTGCATAACTTCATAAAGATACATCTTTATAAAGTTATGTATCTTATGTATCAAAAAATATCTATCTTTTTTGAAAGAAAGAAAAAATGGAGTGAAGGAGAGATAGAAAGAGAAAGAAAAAGAGAGAGAAAGAGCGAGAATGTAGGTTTATTCTAAAAATGGGTATTAATAATGGCCAATAAATATATTGTGTATTTAAGTTGGAGAATGTATATTTTGTGTATTTAAAGTGGAGAGCTCTACAAATATTTATTGAGTTTACTTGTTCTGGATCTGAGTTCAAGTCCTGGATATCCTTATTAATCTTCTGTCTCGTTGAGTTTAAGTATCTTTATTAGTTGTATGCATCTGGGTGTTAGGATCGTTAGCTTTTATTGTTGCATTGATCCTTTTACCACTATATCTTTGTTGCTTTGAAAACTATTTTATCAGATGCGAGAATTGCAACTCCTGCTTTTTATTTATTTTATTTGTTTGTTTATTTATTTTTGCTCTTCATTTAGTTGGTAAATCTTTCTCCATCCCTTTGTTTTAAGTCTTTATGTATCTTTGGATGTGAAATTGGTCTGGATGTATCATTCCATTAACTTTTGGCTGTATCTTTTGATTGGGAGATTTAGTCAACTTAAATTTAGGATTACTGCCATTTGATATTAACTGGCAATTTTATCCATACGTTGATGTAAATACTTTTTTATGTTGATTCCATGGAATTTCTTGCAAGGCAATACCATAAAATTCATTGCAAGGCAATTCCAGGTAAGGCAATTCCAGGCAGTTACAGGCAAGGCAATTCCAGGCAAGGAAATTCCAGGCAATTCAAGGCAAGAAAATTTCATGCAAGAAAATTAGAGGCAATTCCAGGCAAGGCAATTCCAGGCAAGGCAATTCCAGGCAAGGCAACTTCAGGCCACTCAATTCCAGGCAAGGCAATTTGAGGCAAGGCAACGCTAGCAAAGGCAATTCCAGTAAAGACAATTCCAGGCAAGGCAATTCCTGGCAAGGCAATTTCAGGCAAGGCAATTCCAGGCAAAGCAATTCCAGGCAAATCCAGGCAAGCAATTCCAGCCAAGGCTATTCCAGTCACTTCCAGCAAGGCAATTCCAAACAAGGCAATTTCAGGTAATTCCATGCAATGCAATTCCAGGCAAAAAAACTCCAGGCAATTTCAGGCAAGACAATTCGAGGCGATTTCCAGGAAAGACAATACCAGTCAACGCAATTTCAGGCAATTCCAGGAAAGACAATTTCAGGCAATACAATTCCAGGCGAGGAAATTTCAGGCAATTCCTGACATGGCAATTCCAGGCAAAGCAATTCCAGGAAATTCCAGGAAAGCAATTCCAGACAAGGCAATTCGAGGAAAGGAAATTCCTGGCAAGGCAGTTATAGGCAAGGCAATTCTAGGCAATTCAAGGCAAGGCAATAGCAAGAAATTTTATTCAAGGCAATTCCCAGCAAGGCAATTCCAGGCAAGGCAATTACAGTCAATTCCAGGCAAGGGAATTCCAGGCAATTGTAGCAAAGAAATTTCATGCTTATCTAGGGAAGGCTATTTTAGGCAGGGCAATTTGAGGCAATTCCAGGCAAGGCAATTCCAGGCATGGACATTCCACGCAAGGCAATTCCAGTCTATTCCAGGCAAGGAAACACCAGGCAAAACAATTCCACGCAATTCCAGGTGAGGCAATTGCTGACAATGCAATTTCAGGCAATTCCAAGCTAGGCAATTCCAGGCAAGGCAATTTGAGGCAAGGTAATTCCAGGCAATTTCAGACAGGGCAATTTTAGGCAAGGCAATTCCAGGCAATTCTAGAAAAGGCAGTTCAAAACAAGGCAATTCCAGGCAATTCCAGGAAAGGCAATTACTGGTAAGGCAATATTAGGGAAGGCAATTTCAGTCAAGGCAATGCCTGGCAACGCAATTTCAAGAAATTCCATGCAAGTCAATTTCAGGCAAGGCAATTACAGGCAACTCCAGGAAGGGCAATTTCAGGCAAAACAATTCCAGGCAACTCCAATCAAGGAAATTTCAGGGAAGGCAACTCCAGGCAGTTCCAGGCAAGGCAATTCCAGGCAACACAACTTCTGGCTATTCCATAAAAGGCAATTCCACAAAATTCCAATGAAGGCAATTCCAGGCAAGCCAATTATTCCAGGAAAGTCAAGGTAAGGCAATTATTCCGGGCAAGGAAAAGCAAGGAAAGGAAAGGCAATTACAGGCAAAGCCAGGCAAGGCAAAGCAAGGCAATTCCAGGTAATTTTAGGCAATTCAATACCAGGAAAATGCAGGCAAGTCAAATCCAGAAAAGGCAATTCCAGGCAAGGAAAATCCAGGTGAAGCCATTTTAGAAAATGAAATTTCAGGCAAGTGAATTCAAGGCAAGACAATTACAGTCGAGGCAATTACAAGCAATTTCTGGCAAAACAATTCCAGGCACTTCCAGGCAAGGCAATTCCACGCAAGGCAATGAGGAAATTACAGGCAAGGCAATTTCAGGAAAGGCCATTCAAGGCAAGGCAATTTCAGGCAAGGCAATTTCAGGCAACTCCAGGCAAAACAATATTAGGCAAAACAATTCCAGGCAATTCCAATCAAGGAAATTCCAGAAGTCAATTCCAGGCGAGGCAACTCCTGGCTATTCCAGGCAGGGCAACTCCATGTAATTCCAATCAAGGCAATACCAGGCAATTCCAGCAGCCAATTATTTCAGGAAAGTCAAGGTAAGGCTATTATTCCGGACAAGGCAAAGCAAGGCAAGGCAAGGCAATTTCAGGCAAAGCAAAACAAGTCAAGGCAAAAAAATTTTAGGCAAGACAATCTGAGATAATCTTAGGCAAGGCAATACCAGGCAATTTCAGGCAAGACAATTCCAGGAAAGGCAATTCCAGGCAAGACAATTCAAAACAAGGCAATTACAATCAAGGCAATTATAGGAAATTACAAGCAATTCTAGGCAAGGCAATTCCAGGAAAGGAAATTCCAGGCAATTTCAAAAAAAAAGCAATTCCACACAAGGCAATTTGAGGCAATTCCAGGCAAGGAAATTCCAGGCAAAACAATTTCAGGCCAGGCAATTCTAGGCAAGCCAATTTCAGGCAAGGCAAGACTAGGCAAAACAATTGCAGTAAAGGCAATTCCAGGCAAGGCAATTTCTGTCACAACAATTCTAGGCAATTCCAGTCAAGGCAATTTCAGGCAAAGTAATTCCAGGCAATTAAAGGCAAGTCAATTCCTGGGAATTTCAGGCAAGGATATTTCAGGCAATTCCAGGAAAGGTAATTCTAGGCAAGGCAATTCTGGCAATCCCAGGCAGGGTAATTCCATGAAATTCCAAGCAAGACAATGCCAGGCAAGGCAATTCCAGCCAAGACAATAACAGTCAAGGCAACTCCAGGCAAATCCAGGGAAGCCAATTATTCCAGGATAGGAAAAATAAGGCATTTATTCCAGGCAAGGCAAAGCAAGGCAAGGTAAGGCACTTCCAGGCAAAACAAAAGAAGGCAAGGCAAGACAATACCAGGCAAGGCAAGTCAATGTTATTCCAGGGAAAAAAGTTCTTTCCAATGCAATTTCAGGCAATTCCAGGCAAGGCAGTTCCAGGCAAGGCAATTCCAGGCAAGGTAATTCCAGGCAATTCCAGACATGGCAATTCTAGGCAAGAAAATTTCAGGCAATTTCAGGTAAGGAAATTACAGACAAGGCTACTTCAGGCAATTCCAAGAAAGGCAATTTCTGCTAAGGCACTTATAGGCAAGGAAATTCCATGCAATTCCAGGCAAGGCAATACCTGGCAAGGAAATATCAATAAATTCCAGGTAAGGCAATTTCCAGCAAGGCAATTCCAGGCAATTCCAGGCTAGGCAATTCCAGGCAATTCCAGGCAAGGTAATTACATGGAATGCAATTCCAGGCAATTCCAGGCAAGAAAAATCTACACCAGGCAATTCCATCCAAGACAATTTCAGGCAAGGCAATTCCATCCTATTCCATTCAAGGCAATTCTAGGCAGGGCAACTCCAGGTCATTCCAGGCAAGACAATTTCAGGCAATGTAATTTCACTTAATTCCAGCCAAGGCAATTACACGCAAGGCAATTCCAGGAAAAGGTCTCCACGTAATTCCAGCCAAGGCAATTCGAGGCGAGGCAATTCCACACTATTCCAGGCAAAGCAATTCCTCCTAACGCAATTATGGGCAATTCCAGGAAAGGCAATTCCAGGCAAAATATTCCAGGCAAGGGAATTTTAGGCAATTCCAGACACAGCAATTCAAGACAAGAAAATTCCAGGCAATTTTAGGAAAGCAATTACTGACAAGGCAATTCCAGGTAATTCCATTAAAGGCAATTCCTAACAAGGCAATTTTAGGCGACGAAATTCCAGGCAAGAAACTTAAATTTCAGGCAAGGCAATTTCTGGCAAGCATATTACAAGCATTTTGAGGCAAGGCAATTCCAGGCTAGGCAATTCCAGGCAACTCCAGGCAAGGCAATTTCAGGCAAGGCAATTCCAGGCAATTCCAGGCTAGGTAAATATTGGCAAGGCAATTCCAGGCAAGGCAATCTCAGGCAAGGGAATTCCAGGCAATTCCAGTCAAGGCAATTACTGGAAAGGCAATTCCAAGCAATTCCAGGCAAGGCAATTCCAGGAAAGGTAATTTCAGGCAATTCCAGGCAAGACAATTATTCCAGGCAAGGCAAATTAACGCAATTATTCCAGTCAATGCAAGGCAAGGTAAGGCAATTTCAGGCAAGGCAATTCAAGGCATGACAATGACAGTTGAAGCAATGACAGACAACTCCAGGCAATTCTAGGCAAGACAATTCCAGACAAGGCAATTCCAGGCAATTTCAGGCAAGGGAATTTCATGCAAAGCAACTCCAGGCAATTCCAGCAAGGCAATTTCAGGAAATTTCAATAAATGCAATTCCAGGCAAGGCAAGGTTAGGCAATTATTTCAGGCAAAAAAAGTCAAAAAAATGGAAGGCAATTCCAGGCAAAGCTAGGCAAGGCAATTCCAGGCAAAGAAATTCCAGGCAAAAGAGTTCAAGGAGAGGCAATTACAGTCTACTCAATTACAGACAATTTTAGGTAATTCCAGGAAAGGCAATTTTAGGCAAGGCAATTCCAGGCAATTTCAGTCTAAGCAATTTCAGGCAAGGTAATTCCAGGAAAGGTAAAGCAAGAGAAAAGGCAATTCCAGACAAGGCAATTTTAGGCCAGGCAATTACAGGCAAGGCAAGGTTAGGCAAGAAACTTCCAGGCAAGGCAAGGCTTGGCAAGTCAATTCCAGTCAAGGCAATTCCAGGCAGGGCAATTCCAGGCAGGGAAATTTGAGGCAAGCCAATTCCAGGAAAGGGAATTCCAGGCAAGGCAACTCCAGGCAATTTCAGGAAAGAAAATTTTAGGCAATTAAAATAAAGGCAATTCCGGGCAAGGCAAAGTAAGGCAATTATTCCAGGCAAGGAAAGGCAAGGCAATTCCAGGCAAAGCAAGGCAAGGCAATTTTAGGAAGGCAATTCCAGGCGAGGGAATTCAAGGAGAGGCAATTACAGTCAAGGCAATTACAAACAATTCAAGGCAATTGCAGGCAAGGCAATTTTAGGCAATTCCAGGATAGGCAATTTCAGGTAAGACAACTGAAGGCAAGGTAAAGCAGGAAAAGTTAATTCCAGGCAAGGCAATTTTAAGCCAGGTAATTACAGGCAAGGAAATTCCAGGCCAGGCAATTACAGGAAGGGCAACTCCAGGCAAGGCAAGACTACGAAAGTCAATTACAGTCAAGGCAATTCCAGGCAGGGCAATTCCAGACAAGGCAAATCCAGGCAAGGAAATTCCAGGCAAGGCAACTCCAGAAAATTCCTTGGAAGTCAAATCCAGACAAGGCAGTTCCAGACAACTCTCAGAACGCAAGGCAATTTGAGGCCATTCCAGGCATAAAAATTCCAGGCATGGCAAATCTACTCAAGTCCAGGCAAGGCAATTCCAGGGAAGGCAAGTCATTGCAATTACAAGCAAGACAATTTTAGGCACGGCAAATCCAGTCAAGTCCAGGCAAGGCAATTTCAGGCAAGGCAAACCCAGGCAATTCCAGGCAAGGCAATTTCAGGCAAGGCAATTCCAGGCAATTCCAGGCAAGGCAATTTTAGGCAAGACAATTTGAGGCCATTCCAGGCATGAAAATTTCAGGCACAGCAAATCCAGCCAAGTCCAGGCAAAACAATTCCATGCAATTCCTAGCAAGACAATTTCAGGCATGGCAAATCCAGTCAAGTTTAGGCAAGGCAATTTCAGGCAAGGCAATTCCAGACAATTCCAGCAAGACAATTTTAGGCAAGGCAATTTCAGGGAATTCCAGGAAAGACAATTCTAGATAAGGCAACTCCAGGTGATTCCAGAAAAGGCAATTACAGGCTATTTCAGGCAAGACATTTTTTGGCAGTGCATTTGGAAGCAACTCCAGGCAAGATAATTCCAGGCACTTTCAGTCAAGGCAATTCCAAGCAATTTCAGGCAAGAAAATTTAGGCAAGGCATTTCCAGGCAATTCTAGACAAGACAATTTAAGGCAAGGCATCTCCATGCAATTCCACGCAAGGTAATTCCATGTAAGGCAATTTCAGGCAATTACAGGCAAGGCAATTTTAGTCAAGGCAACTCCAGGCAATTCCACACAAGGCAATTCGATTCAATTTCAGGCAAGGCAATTCCAGACAAGGCAATTTAAGGCCAGGAAATTATAGGCAAGGCAATTTCAGGAAAGGGAATGCTAGGAAAGGCAATGCCAGTAAAGGCAATTCCAGGCAAGGACATTTCAGGTAAGGCAATTGCAAGCAAGGCAATTCCTGGCACGAGAATTGAAGGCAATTTGGGGCAAGGCAATTGCAAAAAAGTCCAGAAAAGGCAAATTCTGGAAAGGCAATTCCAGGCAATGGAGTTTCAGTCAAGGCAATTACAGGCAAGGAAATTCCACGCATGGCAATTCCAGGTGATTCCCAGCAAGGCAACACCAGGCAAGGCAACTTCATGCCATTCCAGGCGAGGCAATTCCGCGCAAGGCAATTTGAGGCAATTCGAGGCGAGGCAATTCCAGGCAAGACCGTTTCAGGCAAGGAAATTCCAGGCAAGAAAATTTCTGTCACGACAATTGCAAGGCAATCTGACGCAAGAAAATTGCAGGAAATTTCAGGAAAGAAAATTCCCGAAAAGGCAATTTCAGGTAATTCCAGGCAAGGCAATTTCATTCAAGGCAATTCCAGTGAATTCCATGCAAGGCAATTCCTCGCATGACAATTCCAGGCAATTCTAGGCAAGACAATTCCAGGGAAAGCAATTTCAGGCAAGACAATTACACGCAAGCAATTACAGGCAAGGCTGTTTTGGGCAATTCGAGGCAAGATAATTCCATGCAAGGCAATTCCAGGAAACACCAGGCAAAACAATTTCTGACAAGGCAATTCCATGCAATTCCAAGCAAGACAATTCCAGGATACACAATTCCAGGCAACTCCAGGCAAGGCAATTCCAGCCAAGACAATTCCACTGAATTCCAGCCAAGGCAATTCCAGGCAAAAAACTCCAGGCAATTCCAGGCAAGGCAATTCCTGCAAACGCAATTTCAGGCAATTCCAGGCAACACAATACCAGGCACAGGCAAGAGAATTCCAGGCAATTCCAGACATGGCAATTCCAGGCAAGGCAACTCGGGGTAATTCCAGGAAAGCAATTCCAGACAAGGTAATTTCAGGCAATTCCAGGAAAGGCAATTTCTGGCAAGGCAATTTTAGGCAAAGCAATTCCAGGCAATTCAAGGCAAGGCAATTGCAAGAAAGGCAATTACAGGCAAGGCAATTCCTGGCAAGGCAATTTCAAGTAATTTCAGGCAAGGCAATCCCAGGCAAGTCCATGCAAGGCAATTTCAGGTAAAACAATTTGAGGCAATTCCAATCAAGGCAATTCCAGGCAATTTCAAGCAAGACAATGCCAGGCAATTTATCTCCTGGCTATTCTAGGCAAGGCAACTTCAGGTAATTTCAGGCAATTCTAGGGAAGCCAATTATTCCAGGGAAGGTATTTATTCCAGGCAAGGCAAAGCAGGGCAAGGGAAGGCAATTCCAGGAAAAACAAGAAATGGCAAAACTAGGCAATTCCAGGCAAGGCAATTGCAAGGTAATTCTAGGCAAGGCAATATCAGGCAATACCAGGAAAGTCAATTCCAGAAAAGGCAATTCCAGGCAAGGCAATTTTAGACCAGGCAATTTCAGGCAAGATAAATCCAGGCAAGGCAATTCCAGGCATAAAAATTCCAGGCAAGGAAATTCCAGGCAATTCCACACAAGGCAAATCCAGGCAAGGTAATTTCAGGCAATTCCAGGCTAGGCAATTTAAGGCAAGGCAATTCCAGGAAATTCCAATCAAGGCAATTCCTGGCAAAGCAATTCCGAGCAATTCCAGGCAAGACAAATCCAGGCAAGGGAGCTCCAGGAAATTCCATGTAAGGCAATTCCTGGCATGGCAATTCCAGGCAATTCAAGCCAAGGCAATTCAAGCCACAGCAATTTCCGGCAATTTTAGGCAAGGCAATTCCTCGCATAACAATTCGAGGCAATTACAGGCAAGGCAATCCCAGGCAAGGCAATTTCAGACCAGGCAATTACAGGCAAGGACAGGCAAGGCAAAGCAACTCCAGGCAAGGCAATACCAGGAAAGGCAATTTCAGGCAAGGCAAGCCTAGGCAAGGCAATTCAAGTAATGGCTATTCCAGGCAAAGCAAATCCAGGCAGGGCAATTTTAGGCAAAGTAATTCCTGGCACGACAATTCCAGGCAAATCTAGGCAAGGCAATTGCAGGCAATTCAAGGTGAGGCAATTTCAGACAAGGCAATTCTAGGCAATTCCAGGCAAGGTAATTCCAAGCAAGACAATTTTTGGGGAGGCATTTCCAGCCAATTTCAGTCAAGGCAATTTCAGGAAATTCTACGCAAAATTATTCTAAGCAATTTCAGGCAAGGCAATTCGAGGCATGGCAATCCAAGCAATTCCAGGCAAAGTAATTTTAGGCAAGGCAATTCCAAAAAAGGCACTTTTAGGCAATTACAGGCAAGGCAATTCCAGGCAACTTTAAATAAGACAATTCCAACCAAGGCAATTCCTGACAATTCCAGCCAAGGCAATTGCAGGCAAGGCAATCCAGGCAATTCCAGGCAAGACAATGTTAGGCAAGGCAAGGCAAGACAAGGCAACTCCAGGTAAGGCAATTTCAGTCCAGGCAATTCCAGGCAAAGTAAAACAAGGCAAGGCAATTACAGACCAGGCACTTTCAGGCAAGGCAATTTCAGGCAAGGCAAGACTAGGCAAGTCAATTTTAGTAAAGCCAATTCCAGGCAAGGCAATTTCAGGCACGGCAATTCCACACAAGGTAATTCGAAGTGATTACAGGCAAGTGAACTCCAGGAAAGGCACTTCAAAGCAATTACAATCAAGGCAATTACAGGCAATTTCAGGCAAGGCAATTTCAGGCAAAGCAATTCCAGAAACTTCCAGGAAAGGCGATTTTAGGCAAAGCAATTTCAGGCAAAGCAATTCCAGGTACTTCCAGGCAAGGCAATTCCAGGCAAGACAATTCCAGGCAATTCCAGGCAAGGCAATTTCAGGCCAGTCAATGCCAGGCAACACAAGGCAAGGCAAGGCAATTCCAGGCGAGGCATTTCGAGGCAATGCACTTCTAGGCAAGGCAATTCCAGTCAAGGTAATTTCAGGCAAGGCAACTCCAGGCAAGTCAATTCCATGTAAGGCATCCAGGCAAGGCAATCGCAGGAAAGGCAACTCCAGGCAAGTCAATTCCATGTAAGGCATCCAGGCAAGGCAATCCCAGGAAAGACAACTCCATGCAATTCCATTCATGGTAATTCCATGTAAGTCAATTCCAGGCAATTCTAGGCAAGGGAATTCCAGGCAATTCCAGACATGGCAATTCCAGGCAAGGCAATTCTGGGTAATTTCAGAAAAGCAATTCCAGACAAGGCAATTCATGGCAATTCCAGGAAACGCATTTCCTAGAAAAACTATTATTGGCCGGGCAAGTACAGGCAATTTATGCAAAAGCAATGATAAGAAATTCCAGGCAATGCAATTTCCGGAAATGCAACTTAACGCAAGGCAATTCTAGGATAGGCAATTTCAGGAAAGGCAATTTTAGAAGAGGCAATTCCAGGCAATTCCAAAAAAGGTAATTTTTGGCAAGGCAATTTTATGCAAGGCAATTCCAGGCAATTTCAAACAAGGCAATTCCAGGCAAAGTAATTCCAGGCAATTACAGAAAAAGCAATTCCAGGCAATTCCAGAAAAGGCCATTTCAGGCAATTCCTGGCTAGGTAACACCAGGAAAGGCAATTCCAGGCAATTCCAGGAAAGGCAACTCCTGTTAAGGCAATTTTAGGCCAGGGAATTCCAGGAAATTCAAGGCAAAACAATTCCAGGCAAATACGGGCAAGGCAATTTTAAGCAATTCTAGGCAAGGCAATTTTAGGCAAGGGAATTTTAGGCAAGGCAACTCCAGGCAATTCCAGGGAAGACAATTTCAGGCATTTCCAATAAAGGCAATTTCAGGCAAGGCGAGGTTAGGCAATTATTCCAGGAAAGAAAAGTCAAGGAAAGAAAAGGCAATTCCAGGCAAAGCAAGGAAAGGCAAGACAATTTCAGGCAAGGCAATTCAAGGATAGGCAATTATAGTCAAGGAAATTACAGACAATTTCAGGCAATTTCAGGCAAGGCAATTTCAACCAAGGCAATTCCAGGCCATTCCAGCCAAGATAATTTTATTCAAGAAAATTTTAGGAAATTCCAGGCAAGGCAACTCCAGGCAAGGCAACTGCCAGTGACTCCAGAAAAGGCAGTTCCAGACAAGGCAATTCCAGGTAATTCCAGGCAAGGCATTTTCTGGCAAGGAAATTTCAGGCAAGGCATTTTCTGGCAAGGCAATTCCAGGCAAGGCAATTTTAGGAAAGGCAATTCCAGGCAAGTCAAATCCAGACAAGGCAATTACAGGCAATTTCAGGAAAGGCAATCAAAGTCAAGAAAATTCCAGGCCATTCAAGGCAAGAAAATTCCAGGCACAGCAAATCCAGGACACTCCAGGCAAGGCAATTTCAGGCAAGGCAATTTCAGGCTAGGCAATTTTAGGCAAGGCAATTTCAAAAAATTTCAGACAAGGCAATTTCAGTCCATTCAAATATAGGCAATTCCAGGCAAGACAATTATTCCAGCCAAGGCAAGGTAAGGCAATTATTCTAGGCAAAGCAAGTCAAGGCAAGGCAATTCCAGGCAAGGCAAATTGAAAAAAGGTAATTACAGGTAAGGCAGGTACAGGCAATTTCAGGCAACTCTAGGCAAGACAATTCCAGGAAATTCTAGGCTTGGCGATTTCAGGCAAGACAATACCAGGCAAGGAAAGGCAATTCCAGTCAAGCCAATTTCAGGCCAGACAATTAAAGGCAAGGCATGGCAATTCCAGGCCAGGCAATTTTAGAGAAGGCAATTTCAGGTAAGGCAAGGCTAGGAACATCAATTTCAGTAAAGGTAATTCCTGGCAAGGCAATTCCAGGCAATTCCATGCAAGGCAATTTTAGGCAATGCAATTCCAGACAAAGCAATTGCAGGCAATTACAGGTAAGGCAATTCCAGGCAAGGCAATTGCAGGCAATTCCAGGAAAGGCTACTTCAGGCAATTCCAGGCTAGGTAATACCAGGAAAGGCAATTTTAGGCAATTCCAGGCAAGGTAAATCCAGACCAGGCAATTCCAGAAAAGGCAATTCCAGGAAATTCCAAACAAGGCAATTTTAGGCAAGGCAATTTCAGGTAAGGCAACTCCAGGCATTTCCAGGCAAGGTAATTTCAGTCCATTCCAATAAAGGCAATTTCAGGCAAGGCAATTATTTCAGGCAAGGCATGGTAAGGCAATTATTACAGGCAAAGCAAGGCAAGGCAATGCAATTCCAGTCAAGGCAAATCAAGGAAAGGCAATTACAGTCAAGGCAATTACAGGCAATTACAGGTGACTTTAGGCAAGGCAATTTAGGCAAGGCAATTCCAGGCTAGGCAATTTCAGCCAAGACAATTCTAGGCAATTCAAGGCAATTCAAGGCAAGGCAATTTCAGGCCAGGCAATTCGAGGCAATTCCAGGCAAGGCAATTCTAGGCAAGGAAATTTAAGCCAGGCAATTCAAGCCAGGCAATTCTAGGCAAGGGAAGGCAATTCCAGGCCAGGGAATTTCAGACAAGGCAATTTTAGGCAAGGTAAGGCAATGCAATTTCAGTGAAGGCAATTCCAGAAAAATCAATTCCAGGCAAGGCAATTACAGGCAATTCCAAGCAAGGCAATTCCAGACTAGGCAACTAAAGGCAATTCCAAGCAAGGGAATTCCAGGTTAGGCAATTAAAGGCAATTCCAGGTAAGGCAACTTCTGAGAAGGCATTTTCAGGAAATTTCAGGCAACGTAATTCCAGGCTGGGCAATTAAAGGCAATTCCAGGCAATTCCAGCAAAGACAATTCCAGGCAAGGCAGTTCCAGGCAAAAAAAAACTCCAGGTAATTCCAGCCAAGGCAACTCGAAACTAGGCAATTCCACGCAATTCCAGGCAAGGAAATTACTGCCAACGCAATTTCAGGCAATTACAGGAAAGGCAATTCCAGGCAAGGGACTTCCAGGCAATTCCAGCCATGGCAATTTCAGGAAAAGGAACTTCAAAAAATTTCAGGAAAGCAATTCCAGACAAGGCAATTCCAGGCAATTCTATTAAAGGGAATATCTAGCAAGGCAATTTTAGGCAAGGAAATATCAGGCAATTAAAGGCAAGGCAATTTCACGCAAAGCAATTGCAAGAAATTCCAGGCAAGGAAATTCCCGGTAAGGGAATTCCAGGCAATTACAGACAAAGCAATTCCTGACAAGGCAATTCCAGTCAATTCCAGGCAAGGGAATTCCACACAATTCTAGGCAAAAAAAATTTACCCTAATCCAGAAAACAAAACTTTAGGCAAGAAAATTCCAGACAATTCCAGGCAAAACAGTTTTAGACGAGGCAATTCCAGGTAAATTCAGAAAACACATTTTCATGGCAACTCCAGGGAATTTCAGGCAAGAGAATACAACGCAAGGCAATTCAAGATAAGGATATTCCATGCAAGGCAATTTCAGGCCATTCCAAAAAAGGCAACTCCAGGCAAGGCAATTCCATGCAATTTCAGGCAAGGCAATTCCTGCCAATGCAATTTCAGGCAAGTCCAGTCATGGCAATTTCAGGCAAGGTAATTCTAGGCAATTCCAGAAATGGCAATTTCAGGCAAGGCAATTCCAAGCAATTCCAGGAAAGGCTATTCCAAACAAGGCAATTCCAGGCAATTTCACTATAGGACATTCTCCGCAAGGCAATTTCAAGAAATTACAGGCAAGGCAATTACAGGCAAGGCAATTACAGGAAAATCTATTCCAGGCAAATTAATTCCATGCAATTCCAGGTAAGGCAAATCCGGGCAGTGAAATTCCAGGCAAAACAATTTCAGGCAAGGCAATTTCAGGCACTTCCAGTGAAGGAAAGACCAGGCCAGGCAACTCCAGGTCTTTCCAGTCAAGGCAATTTCAGGCAAGGCAATTCCAGTATATTCCAGTCAAGGGGATTTCTGGAAAAAAAATTCCAAAACATTTCAGGCAATGCAATTCAAGGCAAGGCAATTCCAGGCAATTCTAGGCAAGGCAATTCCAGGAAGGGAAACTCCAGGCAATTCCAGGAAAGAAAATTTTAGTGTATTCCAATAAAGGCAATTCCAGGCAAGGAAATTACAGGCAAGGCAATTCCAGGAAAGACAATTCCAGGCAAGAAAAATCCAGGCAAGTTAGTTCCAGGCAAGGCAATTCCAGGCACTTCTGTAAAGGCAAAGCCAGACAAGAAAACTCCAAATCTTTCCTGGCAAGGCAATTTCTGGCAAGGCAATTCCAGTCAATTCCAGCCAAGGCAATTCCTGGAAAGGAAATTCCAAAATATTCCAGGCAAGGCAATTTCAGGCAAGGCAATTCCATAAAATTTTATGCAAGGAAATTCCAGGAAAGGCAACTCCAGACAATTTCAGGCAAGGCAATTTCAGTGTATTTTAATAAAGGAAATTCCAGGCAAGGCAATTATTTCATGCAAGGTAGGGCAGTTATTCCAGGCAAGTCTAGGCAATTCCAGGCAAGGGAATTCCCGGCAGGGCAATTACAGGCAAATCCAGGCAAGTCACATCCAGGCAAGGCAATTTCAGGCACTTCCCAGAAAGACAATTTCAGGCAAGGCAATTCCAGGCCATTTCAGGCAAAAAAAATTTCAGGCACAGAAAATCCAGGCAAGTCTATGCAAGGCAATATCAGGCAAGGCAATTCCAGACAATTTCACGCCGGTTAGAATGGCATTCATTAAAAAATCTGGAGACAACAGATGCTGGAGAGGATGCAGAGAAATAGGAACACTTTTACACTGCTGGTGGGAGTGTAAATTAGTTCAACCATTGTGGAAGACAGTGTGGCGAGTACTCAAGAACCTAGAAATAGAAATTCCATTTGACCCAGCAATCCCATTACTGGGTATATATCGAAAGGACTATAAATCATTCTACTATAAGGACACATGCACACGAATGTTCATTGCAGCACTGTTTACAATAGCAAAGACCTGGAACCAATCCAAATGCCCATCGATGATAGACTGGACTGGGAAAGTGTGGCACATATACACCATGGAATTTTATGCAGCAATAAAAAATGATGAGTTTGTGTTCTGTGTAGGGACATGGATGAATCTCGAGAACATCATTCTCAGCAAATTGATACAAGAACAGAAAATGAAACACCATATATTCTCACTCATAGGCGGGTGATGAACAATGAGAACACATGGACACAGGGAAGGGAGTACTACACACTGAGGTCTATTGGGGGAAATAGGGGAGGGACAGTGGAGGTGGAGTGTGGGAGGAATGTCATGGGGAGAAATGCCAAATGTGGTGAAGGAGCAGAAGTCAGAAAAACACACTGCCACGTGTGTACCTATGCAACTATCTTACATGTTCTGCACATGTACCCCAAAACCTAAAATGCAATAAAAAGAAAAAAAAAGAAAGGCAATTTCACGAAATTTCAGGCAAGGCAATTTTAGGCAAGGCAAATCTAGGTGATTCCAGGCAAGGCAAATCCAGGCAAGGCAATTTCAGGCAATTCCAGGCAAGGCATTTTCTGGAAATGCAATTCCAAGCAACTTCAAGCAAGGCAATTATAGGCACTTCCAGGCAAGGCAATTCCAGGCACGAGAAGGCAAAAAAAAATTTTAGGCAAGGCATTTTCAGGCAATTCCAATCAAGGCAATTCCAGGCAAGGCAGTTATTCCAGGCAAGGCAATTCCAGGCAATTTCAGGTAAGGCAGTTATTCCAGACAAGTCAAGGTAAGGCAATTATTCCAGGAAAAACAAGGCAAGGCAAGGCAATTTTTGGCCAGGAAATTCAGGCAACGCAAGCCAAGGCAAGAAAATTTTAAGACAGGAAATTGCAGGCAAGGTAATTCCAGGCAAGGCAATTACAGTCAAGGCAATTCCAGACAAGACAATCCCAGGCAATGCAAGGAAAGAAAAGGCAATTCCAGGCAAGGCAATTTCAGGCCAGGCTGTTTCAGGCAAGACAAAGCAAGGCAAGGCAATTCCAGGCTAGGGAATTCCACACAAGGTAATTCCAGGCAAGGGAATTCTAGACAATTTATTTCCAGTTCAAGGCAATTCCAGGCAACACAACTGTGGGCAAAATAATTCCAGGTAAGGCAATATCAGGCAACACAATACCAGGCAAATTCTATCAAGGCATTTACAGGCAAGGCAATTCCAGGAAACTACAGGCAAGGTCATTCCAGGCAAGGCAATTTCATGCAATTTTAGGCAAGGCAATTCCAGGTAATTCCTTACAAGGCAATTCCAGGCAAGGCAATTCAAGCCAATTACAAGCGTGGCAATTCCAGAAAATGTAATTCCAGGCAATTGTATGCAAGGTAATTCCAGGCAAGGTAAATAGAGGCAATTACAAGGAAGGCAATTCCAGCGAAAACAATTTCAGGCCAGGAAATTCCAGGCAAGGCAAGGCTAAACAAGGCAGTTCCAGTAAAAACAATTTCAGGAAAAGCAATACCAGGCAGGGCAATTCCAGGTAAGGCAATTACAGACAAGGCAAATCCAGGCAATTCCAGACAAGGTAATTCCAGGCAATGCAATTCCAGGCAATGCAATTCCAGGGTAGGCAATTCCAAGCAAGGCAATTCCAGGCAATTCCAAGCAAGACAATTCCAGACAAGGCAATTCTTGGGGAGGCATTTGTAGGGAATTCCAGGCTAGTTTATTCTAAGAAATTCTAGGCAAGGCAATTCCAGGCAATTCCAGGCAAAACAACTCCAGGAAATTCCAGGCAAGGCAATTATCCCAGGCAAGGCAAAGCATGGCAAGGCAATTCAGGAAAGGCAAATACAGTCAAGTCAACTACAGGCCATTCCAGGCAACTCGAGGCAAGGAAATTTCAGGCAAGGCTGTACCAGGCAATTCCAAGCTAGGCAATTTTTGGCAAGACAATTCCAAGCAAGGCAAGGCAAGGAAAGGCAATTCCAGGCAAGGCAATTTTAGGCCAGTCAACTCCATGCAAGGCAAGGCAAGGCAAGGCAATGCCTGGACAGGCAATTCCAGGCAAGGCAATTCCAGGCAAGGCAAGGCTATTCAAGGCAATTCCTGAAAAGGCAACTCCAGGTAAGGCAATTCCAGGTTAGGCAATACCAGGTAAGGCATTTCCAGGCTATTCCAGGCATGGCAATTCCAGGCAAGGGAATTCCAGGTAATTCCAAGCAAAGCAATTTTATGTAAGGCAATTCCAGGCAAGGCAATTTCAGACTATTTCAAACAAGGGAATTCCATGCAAGGCAATTCAAGGTAATTCCAGGCCAGGAAATTCCAGGCAAAACAATTTTAGTCCAGGCAATTTCAGGCAAGGCAAGGCCAGGCAATGCAATTACAGTAAAGGGAATTCCAATCAAGGCAATTCCAGGCATGGCATTTACAGGCAAGAAAATTCCAAAGTTTCCAGGCAAGGCAATTCCTGGCACGACAATTCCCAGCAATTTCAGGCAAGGCAATACCACGCAAATCATTTCCAGGTAATTACATGTAAGGCAATTCCAGGCAATTCAATTCAAGGCAATTCTAGGCAAGGTAATTTTAGGCAAGGCAAGGCTAGACAAGGCAACTGCAGTAAAGGCAATTACAGGCAAGGTAAATACGGGCAAAACAATTCCAGGTAAGGCAATGCCAGGCAAGAAAATTTCATGCAACTGTAGGCAAGTCAATTCCAGGCAAGGCAATTCTGGGCCATTTCATGCAGGACAATTCCAGGCAAGGCAATTCCGGGCCATTCCATGAAAGACAATTCCAGGCAAGGCAATTCCAGGCAATTCCAGGGAAGGCAATTCCAGGCAATTACAAGAAAGGCAATTCCAGGCAAGGCAATTTTAATCAATTCTAGGCAAGTCTACTCCAATCACAAGGCAATTCGAGGCAAATTCAGGCAAGGCAATTTCAGACCAGGCAATACAGGCAAGGCAAGGCAATTCCAGGCCATGGGAATTCCAGGCAAGGCAATTTCAGGCAAGGCCATTCCAGTAAAGGCATTTCCAAAAAAAGCAACTCCAGGCAGGGCAATTCCAGGCAAGGTAATTCAAGGCAAAACAAATCCAGGCAATTCCAGGGAAGGTTATTCCAGGCAAGGCAATTCCAGGCAATTCCAAGCAAGGCAATTTCAGGCAAATCTAGGCAAGGCAATTCCAGGCACGACAATTACAGGCAATTTCATGCAAGGCAATTCCAGGCAATTCCAGGCAAGGCAATTACAGGCAATTTGAGGCAAGGCAATTTTAGGCAATTTTAATAAAGTCAATTTCAGGCAAGGCAAAGTAATGCAATTATTTCAGGCAAAAAATTTAAGGAAGGGCAAGGCAATTCCAGGCAAACAAAGACAAGGCAAGGCAATTCCAGG
Source organism: Leontopithecus rosalia (assembly GCA_028533165.1). NCBI lineage: Eukaryota > Metazoa > Chordata > Mammalia > Primates > Cebidae > Leontopithecus > Leontopithecus rosalia. The sequence continues at coordinate 49,418 of JAPYYA010000418.1, read as the reverse complement.
CAAGGTGATTCAAGGAGAGGCAATTACAGTCGAGGCAATTACAGTCAAGGCAATTACAAACAATTCCAGGTAATTGCAGGCAAGGCAATTTCAGGCTAGGCAGTTCCAAGCAAGACAATTTTATTGAAGGTAAAGCAAGGAAAGAATATTTTTAGGCAAGGCAATCTCAGATCGTGAAATTACAGGCAAGGCAAGGCCAGGCAATTAGATTCAGAACAACTCCAGTCAAGAATAGTCTAGGCAAGTCAATTCCAATCAAGGCAATTCCAGGCAAGATAATTCCATTTAAGGCAATTCCAAGTAAAGCAATCCCAGGCAAAATAACTTTAGGAAAGGCAATTCCAGGCAATTACAGGCAAGTCAAATCCAGGCAAGGCAATTCCAGGCAATTGCAGAAAAGGCAATCACAGGCAAGTCAATTCCAGGGCATTCCAAACTAGGCAATTTTAGGGAATTCCAGAAAATTTAATTTCAGGCAATGCAACTGCAGGTGATTCCAGACAAGGCAACTGCAGGCAATTCCAGGCATGGCATTTTTCTGGCAATGCAATTCCAAGCAACTCCATGCAAGGCAATTCCAGGCAAGGAATTCCAGGCAATTTCAGGCAAGGCAATTCCAAGCAAATGTAGGCAAGGAAATTCCAGGCAAAGCATTTTCAGACAATTTCATGCAAGGCAATTCAAGGCAAGGCAATTATTCCAGGCAAGGCAAGGTAAGGCAATTCCAGATAAAGAAAAACAAGGCAAGGCAAGGAAGGCAGTTCCAGAAAAACAAGCCAAGACACGGCAATTCTAGGCAAAGCAGTACCAGGCAATTTTAGGAAACACTATTTCAGTAAACTCCAGAATAGGTAATACAAGGCAAGGCAATTCCAGGCAAGGCAACTTCAGGCAAGGCAATTCCAGGCAATTCCAAGCAAGGCAATTTCATCAAGGAAATTCCAGGCAAGGAAATTTCAGGCAAAGCAATTCCAGGCAATTGCAAAAAAGGCAATTCCAGGCAAGGCTATTCCAGGCAATTTTTGGCTTGGTAATACCAGGCAAGGCAATTCCAGTCAATTCCAGGCAAGGCAATTCCAGGCAATTCCAAGAAAGGGGATTTCATGGCAAGGTAACTCCAGGCAGTTCTAGGCAAGGCAATTCCAGGCAATTTTAGACAAGGTAATTCCAGGCAAGGCATTTCTAGGCAATTTGAGGCAAGGCAATTCCATGCAATAATAAGCAAGGTATTTTTTTTTTAATTTTTAAAATCTAAATGTATTGTTTTTATTTTTATTTTTTAATTACATTTTAGTTTTTGAGGTACATGTGCAGAACATACTAGGTAGTTGTATAGGTACACACATGGCAGTGTGCTTTGCTGCCTTTTGCCCCTTCTCCCACATTTGGCATTTGTACCCAGGCTATCCCTCCCCCGCTCCCCACCCTGCTGTCACTCCACTATTCCCCCCAGTAGACCCCAGTGTGTAGTACTCCGTTCCCTGTGTCCGTGTGTTCTCATATTTTATCACCCACCCATGAGCGAGAATATGCAGTATTTCATTTTCTGTTCTTGTGTCAGTTTGCTGAGAATGATGTTCCCCAGATTCATCCATGTCCCTATAAAGGACACAAACCCATCATTTTTGATTGCTGCATAATATTCCATGGTGTGTTTATGTGCCACATTTTCCCAGTCCAGTCTATTATGGATGGGCATTTGGGTTGGTTTCAGGTCTTTGCTATTGTAAATAGTGCTGCAATGAACATTCGTGTGCATGTGTCCTTACAGTAAAATGATTTATAGTCCTTTGAATATAAACCCAGTAGTGGGATAGCTGGGTCACATAAAATTTCTATTTATAGGTCCTTGAGTACTCGCCACACTGTCTTTCACAATGGTTGAACTAATTTACACTCCCACCAACAGTGTAAAAGTGTTCCTATTTCTCCACATTCCCTCCAGCATCTGTTGTCTCCTGATTTTTTAATGATCGCCATTCTAACTGGCATGAGATGGTATCTCAATGTGGTTTTGATTTGCATCTCTCTAATGGCCAATGATGATGAGCAATTTTCCATATGTTTGTTGGCCTCATGTATGTCTTCTTTTGTAAAGTGTCTGTTCATATACTTTGCCCATTTTTGGATGGGCTTGTTTGTTTTTTTCCTGTAAATTTGTTTGAGTTCTTTGTAAATTCTGGATATCAGCCCTTTGTCAGATGGGTAAACTGCAAAAATTTTTCCATTTTGTTGGTTGCTGATTCACTGTAGTGACTGTTACTTTTGCCATGCAGAAGCTGTGGAGTTTGATTAGGTCCCATTTGTCTATTTTGGCTTTTGTTGCCAATGCTTTTGGTGTTTTGGTCATGAAGTCCTTGCCTACTCCTATGTCCTGAATGGTTTCAAGGAAGGCAATTCTAAGCAATTCCAGGCAAGGCAATTTCAGGCAAGTTATTTCCAGGCAATTTCAGGAAAGGGAATTTCAGGCAAGGCAACTCCAGGCAATTTCAGGCAAGGCAATTTCAGGCAATTCCAATAGAGGGAATTCCAGGCAAGGCAAGGTAATGCAATTATTCCAGGCAAGGAAAGTCATGGAAAGGCAAGGACCTTAAAGGCAAAGCAAGGCAAGGGAAGGCAATTTCAGGCAAAACGATTCAAAGAAAGGCAATTACAGTCATCGCAGTTAGAGACAATTCCAGGCAATTCAAGGCAAGACAATTCAAGGCAAGGCAATTCCAGTCAATTCCAGGCTATGCAGTTTCATGCAAGACAATTCCAGGCAAGGTAAAGCAAGGAAAGGCTACTCAAGGCAAGGCAATTTTAGGCTGGGCAATTCCAGGCAAGGAAAAGCTAGGCAGGAAAATTTCAGGCCAGGCAATTACAGGCAGGGCAACTCCAGGCAAGAAAATACTTGGCAAGTCAATTTCAGTAAAGGCAATTCCAGGCGAGGCAATTCAGGCAAGGCAATTCCAGGCAAGTGAATTCCGGGCAAGGCCATTTCAGGCAATTCCAGGCAAGTAAAATCCATGCAAGGAAATTCCAGGCAATTGCAGAAAAGGCAGTCCCAGGCAAGTCAATTCTAGGCCATTCAAGGAAAGAAAATTCTAGGTACAGAAAATCCAGGCAAGTCCAGGCAAGGCAATCTCAGGCAAGAAAATTCCAGGCAAAGCAAGGTAAGGCAAATTTAGGCAAGGCAATTTCAGGGAGTTCCAAAATACGCAATTCCAGGCAAGGCAACTGCAGGTGATTTTACACAAGGCAATTCCAGGCAAGGCATTTTCTGGCAATGCAATTTCAAGCAATTCCAGGCAAGGCAATTTCAGGCAAGGCAATTCTAGACAAGGCAATTTCAGTCAATTACAGACAAGACAATTCCAGGGCAGGCAATTCCATGCAATTCCAAGCAACACAATTTTTGCCAAGGCAATTCCAGGCAAGACAATTCCAGGCATCTCCAGGTATGGCAATCCCAGCCAAGGCAATTCCAGTCAATTCCAGGCAAGACAATTCCAGGCAAAGACCTCCAGGCAAATCCAGCCAAGACAATTAGAGGCGAGGCAATTCCATGCAATTCCAGGCAAGGCAATTCCTGCCAACGCAATTTCAGGCAATTCCAGGCAAGACATTTCTAGGAAAGACAATTCCAGGCAAGGGAATTCCAGGCAATTCCATATATGGCAATTACATGCAAGGCAATTGTTCTCACTTACAAGAAAGGCAATTCCAGACATGGCAATTCCATGCAATTCCAGAAAAGGCTATTCCTGGCAAGGAAATTTTAGGCAATTCAAAACAAGGCAATTTCAGGAAAGGCAATTCCAGGAAATTCCAGGCAATGCAATTCCCAGCAAGGCAGTTCTTAAAATTTCATGCAAGACAATTTCAGGGAAGGCAATTCTAGTGAATTCCAGGCAAGAAAATTTCAGGAAATTCTAGGCAAAATAATTTTATGCTAATCCAGGGAACATAATTTTAGGCAAGGCAATTCCAGATAATTTCAGGCAAGGCAATTTTAGACGAGGCAATTCCAGAAAATTCAAAGCAAATCAATTCCAGGCAAGGCAACCCCAGAAAATTCCAAGCAAGACAATACCAGGCAAGGCAATTCCAGGCAAGGAAATTTCACACAAGGCAGTTCCAGGCAAGGAAATTTTACACAAGGCAATTCCGGGCAATTCCAGGCAAGACAACACAAGGCAAGGCAATTCCAGGCTAGACAATTTCTGCTAATGCAATTTCTGGCAATTCCAGGCAAGGAAATTTCAGGCAAGGCAATTCCAGGCAAGGTAATTTCATGAAATTTCAGAAATGGCAATTCCCGGTAATTTAAAAAAGGCAATTGCGGACAAGGCAATTTCAGGCAATTCCAGGCAAGGCAATTACAGGCAAGAAAAGTCTAAGTAAGGCAATTCCAGTCAAGACAATTTTAGGCACGGCAACTGCAGGCAAAACAATTCCATGTGGGGCAATACTAGGCAAGGCAATTCCAGTCAATTCCAGGCAAGGCAATTTCAGGCAATGCATTCCAGGCAATTCCATACAAGGCAATTACAGGCAAGGCCATTCCATACAATTCCAGGCAAGGCAATTCCACGCAATTCCAGGCAAGGCAATTCTAGGCAATTTTAAGCAAGGCAATTTTAGGCAAGGCAATTCCAGGCAATTCCAGGGAAAGCAATTCCAGGCAAAAAATGTCCTGGCAATTTCTGACAGGGCAATTTCAGACAACTCCAGGCAAGGCAATTCTAAGCAATTCCAGGGCAGGAAATTCCAAGCAAGGCAATATTAAGCAATTTCAGGCAAGGCAATTCCAGGCAATTACAAGGAAGGCAATTTCAGGCAATTCCAATAAAAGCAATTTTACGAAAGACAAGGTAAGTTAATTATTCCAGAAGAGGAAAGTCAAGGAAAGGCAAGGCAGTTCCAGGCAAACAAGCAAGGCAATGTAAGGCAATTCAAGGCAAGGGAATTCAGGAAGAGGCAATTACAGTCAAGGCAATTACAGACAATTGGAAGCAATTCCAGACAAAACAATTTTCGGCTGGGCAATTTCAGCCAATTCCAAACCAGGCAATTTCAGGCAAGACAATTCCAGGCAAGGTATAGCAAAAAAAGGCAATCCCAGGCAAGGCAATTTCAGGTCAGGCAATTACAGGCAAGGCAAGGATAGGCAAGGGAATTCCAGGCCAGGAGATTCCAGGCAGGCAACTCCAGGCAAGGCAAGGCTAGGCAAGTAAATTTCAGTAAAGGCAATACCAGTCAAGCTAATTTCAGGCAAGGCAATTCCAGGCAATTTCATGCAAGGCAATTCCAGGCAATTCTAGGCAAGAAATTACTCCTGGAAAGAAAAGGTAAGGCAATTTTTCCAGGCAAAGTAAGGCAATTCAAGGCAAGGGAAGTCTAGGCAAGGAAATTCCAGCCAAGGCAATTCCATGCAAGGCAATTCCAGGGAAAGTAATTCTGATAAGAAAATACCAGGCAAGGAAATTCCGGGCAATTACAGGCAAGGCAATTTCAGGCAATTTTATACAAGGCAATTCCACGCAATTCAAGGCAAGGCAATTCTAGACCAGGCTTTTAGAGGCATTTCCAGGCAAGGCAATTTCAGGCAAGGCAATTTCAGGCCAGGCAATTCCAGGCAAGGCAAGGCAATTCCAGGTTGGGTTATTACAAACAGAGCAATTTTAGGCAAGGTAAGGCTAGCCAAGGCAATTCCATTAAAGGCTATTCTAGGAAAAGCAATTTCAGGCAGAACAATTTCAGGCAAGGAAATTCCAGGCAAAGCAAATACAGGCAATTTTAGGCAAGGCAATTTTTTGCACAGCAACTCCGGGAAATTCCAGCCAAAGCAATTTCAGGCAAAGCAATTCCAGGCAGTTCCAGTCAAGGCATTTCCATGCGATGCAAATCCACACAATTCCAAGCAAAATAATTTCAGGCAAGGCAAATTCTGGGAAGGCAATTTCAGGCAAGAAAAGGCTAAACAGGGCAATTTCAGTAACGGCAATTGCAGAAAAACAGTTCCAGGCAGGGCAGTTCCAGCCAAGGCAATTCCAGGCAATTCCAGGAAAGGCAATTCTTGGCACGAAAATTCCAGGCAATTCCAGGCATGGCTATTTTAGGCAAGGCATTTTTAGGCAACGCAATTCCAGGCAATTCCAGGCAAGGCAATTCCAGGCAACTCCAGGCAAGGCTATTCCAGGCAATTCAAGGCTGGGTAATACCAGTCAAGAAAATTCCAGGCAAGGCAATTCCGGGCAAGACAATTCCAGGCAATTTCAAGCAAGGCAATTCCAGGCAAGGCAATTTCAGGCAAGGTAGTTCCAGGCAATTTCAGGCATGGAAATTCCAGACAACTCCAGGCAAGGCAATTCTAAACGATTCCAGGCAAGTCAATTCCAGACAACCCCAGGCAAGGCAATTCTTAGCGATTCCAGGCAAGGCAATTACAGGCAATTTTAGGCAAGGCAATTCTGGCAAGGCAACTCCAATCAATTCCAGGCAAGGCAATTTTAGGCAATTCCGATAAAGGCCATTCCAGGCAAGGCAAGGTAAGTTAATCATTCCAGGAAAGAAAAGTTAAGGAAAGGAAAGGAAATTCCAGACAAAGAAAGGCAAGGCAAGGCAATACCAAAAAAGGTAATTTCAGACAAGGGAATTCAAAAAAAGTAATTAGAGACAATTCGAGGCAATTTCAGGGTAGGCAATTCCAGGCAGTTCCAGCCTAGGCAATTTCAAGCAAGACAATTCCAGGAAAGATAAAGCAAGGAAAGGCAATTTCAGGAAAGACAATTACAGGGAAGGCAAGGCTATGCAAGGGAATTTTATGCCAGGCAATTCCAGGCAGGGCAACTCCAGGCAAGGCAAGGCTATGCAAGTCAATTCTAGTTAAGGCAATTCCAGGCATGGAAATTTCAAACAAGACCATTTCAAGCAAGAAAATTCCAAGCAATTCCATGCAAGGTAATTATTCCTCTCAAGGTAAGGTAAGGAAATTATTTCAGGCAAAGCACGGCAATTCCAGGCAAAACAAACCACGGCAAGGCAATTACAGTCAAGGCAATTACAGACAATTTGAGGCAATTCCAGGCAAGGCAACTCTAGGCAATTCCAAGCAAGGCAATTCCAGAAAATTCTAATCAAGGCAATTCCAGGAAATTCCAGGCAAGGCAATTATTCCAGGCAAGGCAAGGTATGGCAATTATTTCAGTCAAGGCAAGGTAAGGCAAGGTAATTTCAAGCAAGGCAAGCCATGGCGAGGCTATTCCAGAGAAGGCAATTCTAGGCAAGGCAAGTCTAGGCAAAACAATTACAGTCAAGGTAATTGCAGGCAATTACAGGCAACTCGAGGTAAGGCAATTACAGGCAAAGTAATTCCAGCCACTTCCAGGGAAGGCAATTCCAGGCAAGACAATTCCAGGGAAACAAGGCAAAAAAAGGCAATTCCAGGCAAGGCAATTTTAGGCGAGGCAATTTTAGGCAAGGCAAGGCAATTCCAGGCAAGGGAATTTCAGGCAAGGCAAGTTCCAGGCGAGGGAAGTCTAGGCAAGGCAACTTCAGTCAAGGCAATTCCAGGCAAGGCAACTCCAAGCAGAACATTTTAAGGCAAGGCAATACCAGGCAAGGCATTTCCAGTCAATTCCAGGCAAAACAATTTCAAGCAACGCAATTCCAGGCAATTAAAGGCCAGGCAATTCCATGAAAGACCATTTCACACAATTCTACACAAGGCAATTCCAGGCAAGGCAATTGGAGGCAATTATAGGCAAGGCAATTTTAGGCAAGGCAAGGCAATTCCAAGCCAGGGAATTGCAGGCACAGCAATTTCAAGTAAACAAGGCTACACAAGGCAATTCCAGTAAAGGCAATTTCAATAAAAACAATTCCAGGCAGGACAATTTTCGGCAAGGCAATTCCAGGCAAGGCAAATCCAGGTAATTTCATGCAAGGCAATTCTATGTAAGGCAATTACAAGCAATTAAAGGAAAAACAATTCCAGGCAAAGCAATTCCAAAAATTTCTAGGCAAGGCAATTCCACGCAAAAATATTCCAGGCAAATACAGGCAAGGCAATTCCAGGCAAGGCAATTCCTGGCCAGGCAATTCCAGGCAAGGCAAGGCAACTCCTGTCCAGGGAATTCCAGGCACGGTAATTTCAGGCAAAAAAGTCTACACAAGGCAATTCCAGTAAAGGCAATTACAGGAAAAGCAATTCTAGGCATGGCAATACCAGGCAAGGCAATTCTAGGCAAGACAAATTTATGCAATTCCAATGAATGCAATTCCAGGCAAAGCAATTCCAGGCAATTCCTGGCAAGGAAATTTCTCTGGAGGCATTTCCAGAATATTCCAGGCAAGGCAATTATAGGCAAGGTGATTCTAAGAAATTCCAGGCAATGAAATTTTAGGAAAGGCAATTCCACACAACTCCAGGTAAGGCAAATCCAGGCAAGACAACCCCAGGCAATTCCAGGCAAGGCAATTTTAGTCAATTCCAATAAACCCGACTCAAAAAATGGCAATTATTCCCGGCAAGGCAAAATAAGGCAATTTTTCCAGGCAAAGCAAGGCAAGGCAAGGCAATTTTAGGCAAGGCAATATAAGGCAAGGCAATTACAGTCAAGACAATTCCACACAATTCCAGGCAAGGAAATTCCATGCAACACAATTCCAGGAAAGGCAATTTCAGGCAAGACAACTCCAGGCATGGCAAGTCAAGGAAAGGCAATTCCAGGCAAGGCAAGGCAATGCAAGGCAATTCAAGGCAAGACAATTACAGGCAAGGCAATTTCAGGCAATCCCAGGCAAGGCAATTTCAGGTAAGGCAATTTCAGGCAACTCCAGGCAAGGTAATCCCAGGCAAGGCAATTCCAGTCAATTCCAGCCAATACAATTCCATGCACGGCAATTCCAGGCAGGGCAATTTCAGGAAAAAATTCTCTGGGCAATTCCACCAAAGGCAATTCAAGGTGAGACAATTCCATGCAATTCCAGGCAAGGCAATTCCTGCCAATGCAATTTCAGGCAACTCCAGGCAATCCAATTCCTGACAAGACAATTCCAGGCAAGGGAATTACAGGCAATTCCAGATAAGAAAATTCAGAGTAATTCCAGGAAAGCAATTCCAGCCAAGGCAATTCCAGGCAATTCTACGAAATGCATTTCCTAGCAAGGCAATTTCAGGCAAGGCAAAACCAGGCAATTCACGGGAAGGCAATTTCAGGAAAGGAATTCAGAGAAATTCCAGGGAATTCCAGGCAAAGCACTTCCAGGCAAGGCAACTGCAGGGAATTCCACGCTAGGAAATTCCAGGCGATTCCAAGCAAGGCAAAACCAGGCAAGGTAAATTTATGCAATTCCAGGAAAGGCAATTAATGCCAATGCAATTTCAGGCAAGGCAATTCCAGGCAAGGTAATTCTGGAAAATTCCGGACATGGCAATTCCAGGCATTCCAGGAAAGGGAATTCCAGACAAGCCAATTTCAGGTAATTCCAGAAATGGCAATTCCTGATAAGACAATTTTAGACAAAAAAATTTTAGGCAAAACAAATCCAAGAAATTCGAGACAAGGCAATTTTTGCCAAGAAATTACAGGCAATTTCAGGCAAGGCAATTCCAGGCATTACCAGGCAAGAGAATTTCAGGCAATGCAATTTCAGGCAAGTCCAGGCAAGGCAATTCCAGGCCATTCCAGGCAAGGCAATTTTAGGCAAAGCAATTTCAGGCAATTCCCAACAAGGCAATTTTAGATAAGGTAATTCCAGGTGATTCCAGGCAAGACAATTCCAGGCAAAGCAATTCCATGCAATTTCACGCAAGTCAAATCCAGGCAAAACAATTCTAAACAATTCCTTGAAACAAAATCCCAGGCAAGGCAATTTTAGGCCATTCCAGGCAAGAAATTCCAGGCCTGGCAAATCCAGGCACGTCCAGGCAAGGCAATATCAGGCAAGGCAATTCCAGGCAATTAAAGGAGAGGCAATTTTAGGCAAGGCAATTTCAGCGAATTCCATGCAAGGTAATTGTAGGCAACGAAATTCCACGTGATTCAGGGCAAGGCAATTCCAGACAAGGCAATTCCAGGCAATTTTAGGCCAGGCATTTTCTGGCAATGCAATAGTAAACAACTACAGGCAAGGCAATACCAGGCAAGGCAATTCCAGGCAATTCCAGACAAGGCAATTCCGGGCAACTGTAGGCAAGGAAATTCCAGTATGGCATTTCCAGGCAATTTCAGGCAAGGCAACTCTAGGCAATTCCAGGCAAAACAATTCCAGGCAATTTCAATCAAGGCAATTGCAGGCAATTCCAGGCAAGACAATTATTCCAGGCAAGGCAAGGTATGGCAATTATTCCAGGCAAGGCAAGACAAGGAAATACCAGACAAAACAAGCCATGGTGAGGTTATTCCAGGCCAGGGTATTCCAGGCAAGGCAATTCCAGGCAAGGCAAGTATAGGCAAGGTAATTACAGTCAAGACAATTACAGGCAGTTACAGGCAATTCCATGCAAAGCAAATCCAGGCAACCAAATTCCAGGCAATTCCCAAAAAGGCAATTTTAGGCAAAAAAATTCCAGGCAATTCCAGTAAAGGCAATACCAGGGAAGGCACCTCCAGCTTATTTCAGGTAAGACAATTTCAGGCAAGGCAAGTTCAGGCAATTCCAGTCAAGACAATTCCAGGCAGGAAAATTTCCGGCAAGGTAATGTAAGAAATGGTAATTCCAGGCAAGGCAATTTCATGCCAGGCAATTCCAGGCAAGGCAAGGCAAGAGAATTACAGGCCAGGGAATTCCAGGCAAGGCAATTCCAGGCAACGGAAGTATAGGCAAGGCAACTATGGTCAAGAGAATTTCAGGCAATTACAGGCAATTCCATGCAAAACAATTTCAGGCAACTTCAGATATGGCAATTCCAGGCAAGGCAAGGCAAGGACAAGACAGGCAGGTACAGGCAAGGCTATTTCAGGCCAGTCAATTCCAGAAAAGGCAAGGCAAGGCAATTTCTGGCCAGGCAATTCCAGGCAAGAAAATTCCAGGCAAATCAATTATTCTAGGTAAGGCAAGGTATGGCAATTATTCCAGGCAAGGCAATTACAGGCCAGGCAAGGGAAGCCAAGGCAAGGCTATTCCAGGCCAGGTAACTTCAGGCAAGGAAATTCCAGGCAATTCCAGGGAAAGCAATTTGAGGCATGGCAATTCCTCTCATAGAAATTCCTTGCAAGTCAATTGCAGGCGATTCCAGGCAAGGTAATACCAGGCAAGGCAATTCCAAGCAACTCCAGAAAAGGCAATTCCAGGGAGGCAATTTCAGGCAATTCAAGGCAAGACAATTCCAGGCAAGGCAATTCCAGGCAATTCCAGGCAAGGCAATTCCAGGAAAAGCATTTCCAGTCAATTCGATGCAAGGCAATTCCAGGAAAGGCAATTCCAAGCAATTCCAGTCTAGTCAATTTCAGGTAAGGCAATTCGAGGCAATTTAAGTCATGGCAATTAAACGCAAGGCAATTACAGTCAACTCCAGGCAAGGCAATTTCTGACAAGGCAATTCTAGTCAATTCCAGGCAAGGCAATTTCAGGTGAAAAACCTCCAGGCAATTTCAGCAAAGTCAATTTGAGGTGAGGCAATTCCACGCAATTCCAGGCAAAACAATTTCTGCCACCACAATTTCAGGCTAGGAAATTTCAGTCAGGCAAGACAATTTCAGGCAAAGGAATTCCAGGCAATTCCAGATATGGCAATTCCGGGCAAGGCAATTCTGGGCAATTTCAGGAAAGGCATTTCCTGGCAAGGCAATTTTGTCAAGGCAATTTCATGCAATTTCAGGCAAGGCAATTCCAGGCAAGGCAATTCCAAAAAATTCCGGGCAAGGCAATTTCAGACAAAACAATTCCAGTCAATTTTAAGTAGGTGAATTTCAGGCAATGCTAGTCAAAAAATTCCATCCTAATCTAGGGAAGAGAATTTTAGGTAAGGCAATTTTAGACAATTACAGTCAAGGCAATTTTAGGCGAGGCAATTCTAGTCAATTCGAAGTAAAGCAATTCCAGGCAAGGAAACCCTAGAAAATTCCAAGCAAGAAAATTCAGGCAAGGCAATTCCAGGCAAGGAAATTCCACGCAAGGCTATTCCAGGCATTTCCAGGAAAGGCAACACCAGGCAAGGCAATTCCACACAATTCCGGAAAGGCAATTTTTGCCAACGCAATTTCAGGCAATTTTTGGCAAGGCAGTTTCAAGCAAGGTAATTCCAGGGAATTCCCAAGATGGCAATTCCAGGCAAATTTAGGAAAGGTAATTACAGACAAGGCAAGTCCAGGAAAAGCACTACCAGGCGAAGCAATTCAAGAAAAGGCAATACCAGGCAAAGCAATTCAAGGCAACGCAATAATAGTCAAGAGAATTAAAGGCAATTACAGGAAATTCGATTCGAGGCAATTCCAGGCAAAGCAATTCCAGGCACTTCCAGGCAAGGCAATTCCAGGCAAGACAATTTCAGACAAGACAAGGCAAAGAAAGGTAATTCCAGGCAAGGCAATTTCAGGCCAGGCATTTACAGGCCAGAAAACGCAAGGAAAGGCAATTTCAGGCCAGGCAATTGCAGGCAAAGCAAGGCTTGGCAAGTCAATTAAACTCAAGGCAATTCCAGGCAATGCAACACCAGGCAATTAAATGCAAGGAAATTTCAGGCAAGGCAATTCCAGTCAATTCCAGGCAAGGCGATTCCACACAAGGCAATTCGAGGCAATTACAGGCAAGGCAATGCTAGGAAATGCAATTTCAGTAAAGGCAAATCCAGGTAAGGCAATTCCAGCTAATTCCAGGCAAGGCAATTCTTGGTACGATCATTCCAGGCAAGGCAATTTTAGGCCAGGCAATTTCAGCAATTCCAGGCAAGGCAATTCCAGGCAAGGCAAGGCAATTCCAGGCTATTCCAGGCAAGGAAATTTCATGCAATTTCAAGCAGGACAATTCCAGGCAAGGCAATTCCAGGCAACTCAAGGGAACACAATTCCAACTAAGGCAATTCAGGTCAATTCCAGCGAAGTCAATTGAAGGCAAGGCAATTCCAGGCAATCCAGCCAAGGCAATTTCAGGCAATCCAAGCAAGGCAAACTCATGCAAAAAAATCTCCAGGCAATTCCAGGCAAGGCAATTCAAAGAGAGGCAATTCCACACAATTCCAGGGAAGGCAATTTTTGCCAAGTCAATTCCAGGCAAGGCATTTCCAGGCAATTCCATGCAAGGCATTATCTGTCGATGCAATTCCAAGCAACTCCAGACAAGGCAATTCCAGGCAAGGCAATTTTAGGCAATTGCACTCAAGAAAATTCCAGGCAAGGCATTTCCAGGCAATTTCAGGGCAGGCAATTCCAGGCAAGGCAATTCCAGGAAATTTCAACCAAGGAAATTCTAGACATTTCTCACCAAGGCAATTATTTCAGGCAAGGCAAGGTAAGGCAATTATTCCAGGCAAGGCAATGCAAAACAAGGCAATTTCAGGCCAGGCAATTTCAGCCAAGGCAAGCCAAGGTAACGCAATTCCAGGTCAGAGAATCCCAGGCAAGGCAAGTGTAGAAAAGGCAATTACGGTCAAGGCAATTAGATAGGCAATTCCAGGCAGGGCAATTCCAGGCAAGGTAATTCCAGCAACTTTCAGCCAAGCCAATTTCAGGAAAGACAATTCCAGGCAAGGCAAAACAAGGGAAAACAATTCCAGGCAAGGCAATTACAGGCCAGGCAATTCCAGGCAAGGCAAAACAAGGCAAAGAAATTCCAGGCCAGGGAGTTCCGGTCAAGGCAATTCCAGGCAAGAAAAGTCTAGCCAAGGAAATTCCAGGCAAGGAAATTTCAGACTAGGGAATTTTAGGCAAGGCAATTTCAGGCAAGAAAAGGCTAGGCAAGGCAATTCCAGGAAAGCAATTATAAACAGGGCAATTCCAGGCAAGGCATACCAGGCAATTCCAAGCAAGTCTATTCTGGGCACGAGGATTCCAGGCAATTCCAGGCAAGGCTATTCCAGACAAAGCATTTCCAGATAATTCCAAACAAGGAAATTCCAGGTCATTTCAATCAAGGCAATCTCAGGCAAGGCAAATCCAGGCCATTCCAGGCTAGTTGAATTCACACAAGACAATTCCAGTCAAGGCAAATACAGGCAATCCAGGCAAGGCAATTCCAGGCAATCCAGGCAAGGAAAACCCATGCATAAAAACTCCAGGCAATTCCAGGCAAAGCAAATCAAGGTGAGGCAATTCCATGCAATTCCATGGAAGACAATTCCACACAATTCCAAGCAAGGCAATTCCAGGCAAGGCAATTCCAGGCAAGGCAATTTCAGGCAACTCCAGGCAAGGCAATTCCAATAAAGGCAATTCAGGTCAATTTCAGCTAATTGAATTCCAGGCAAGGTAATTTCAGGCAATCAAGGCAAGGCAATTCCAGGCAATCCGGGCAAGGCAAACTTATGCACTAAAACTCCAGGCAATTCCAGGCAAGGCAATTTGGGGCGAGGCAATTCCACTTAACTCTAGAAAAGGCAATTCCAGGAAAGGCAATACCAGGCCAGAATATTCCAGGCAATTCCAGATGTGGCAATTCCAGGCAAAATAATTTTGGGCAATTCCAAAAAACCAATTCCAGACAAGGTAATACCAGGCAACTGCAAGCAAGGCAATTCCACACAAGGCAAATCCATGTGGTTTCAGGCAAGGCAATTCGAGGCAAAACAATTCCAGGCAATTCCATGTAGGCATTTTCTGGCAATTCAATTCCAAGCAACTCCAGGCAAGGCATATCCAGGCAAGGCAATTTCACATAATTCTAGGCAAGAAATTTCAGGCAATTGCAGGCAAGAAAATTCCAGGCAAGGCATTTCAAGGCAATTTCAGTCAAGGCAATTTTAGGCAATTTCAGAGAAGGCATTTTCTGGCAATGCAATTCCAAGCAACTCCAGGTAAGGCAATTCCAGGCAATTCCAATAAGGCAATTCCAGGCAAGGAAAGTCAAGGAAAGGCAAGGCAATTTCAGGCAAAGCAAGGCAAGGAAAGACAATTCCAGGCAAGGGAAGTCAAAGAGAGGCAATTACAGTCAAGGTAATTGCAGACAATTCCATGAAATTCCAGGTAAGGCAATTTCAGGCAAGGCAATTCCATGCAATTCCAGGCTAGGTAATTTCAGGCAAGACAATTCCAGGCAAGGTGAAGCAAGAAAAGGTAATTTCAGGCAAGACAATTTCAGGCCAGGCAATTACAGGCAAGGCAAAGCTAGGCAAAAAAATTCCAGGCCAGGCAATTTCATGCAGGGCAACTCCAGGGTAGGCAAGTGTAGGCAAGTCAACTCCAGTCAAGACAATTCCAGGCACAGCAATACCATGAAAGGTAATTCCAGGCAAAACAATTCCAGGCAAGGCAATTCCAGGCAATTCCAGAGAAGTCAAATCCAAACATGGCAATTACAGGCAATTCCAAAAAAGGCAATCCCAGGCAAGGCTATAACAAGCCATTTCAGGAAAGCAAATTCCAAGCACAGCAAATCCAGGAAAGTCCAGGCAAGGTAATTCCTGGCAATTCCAGGGAAGGCAATTTTAGGCAAGGCAATTCCTGGCAATTCCAGGGAAGGCAATTTTAGGCAAGGCAATTTCAGGGAATTCCAGGCAAGGCAATTCTAGGTGATTTCAGGCACGGCAATTCCAGGAAATTTCAAGCAGAACAATACCTTGCAAGGCAATTTCAGTCAATTTCAATAAAGGCAATTCCAGGAAAGGCAATTATTCCTGGCAAGTCAAGGTAAGGCAATTATTCCAGGCAAAGAAAGGCAATTACAGGCAAGAAAATTCAAGGCAAGGCAACTAGAGTCAAGGCAATTCCAGGCAAATCCAGGCTAGTTAATTTCAGGCAAGACAATTCCAGGCAAGAAAAGGCAATTCCCAGCAAGGCAATTTAAGTCCAGGCAATTCCAGGCAAGGTAAGGCAATTCCAGACCAAGCAATTTCAGGCAAGGCAATTTTAGGCAAGGCAAGGCTAGGAAAGTCAAATACAGTAAGACAATTCGAGGCAAGGCAATTCCAGACAAAACAATTCCAGAAAAATCCATGCAAGGCAATTCCAGGCAATTCCAGGCAAGGCAATTTTATGCACGACATTTCCAAGCAATTCCAGGCAGAGAAATTCCAGGCAAAGCAATTTTAGGCAATTCCAGTCAAGGCAATTCCCGGCAATGTAATTCCAGGCAATACCAGGCAAAGCTATTCCAGGCAATTCCAAAATAGGTAATACCTGCAAGGCAATTCCCGGCAATGTAATTCCAGGCAATACCAGGCAAAGCTATTCCAGGCAATTCAAGTCTAGCTAATACCAGGCAAAGCAATTTCAGGCATTCCAAGCAAGGCAATTCCAGGCAAGGGACTTCTAAGCAAGGCATTTCTAGGCAATTTCAGGCAAGGCAATTCCACGGAATTCCAGGCCAGGCAATTCAAAGCAATTCCAGTCAAGACAATTCCAGGCAAGTCAATTCCAGGCAATTTCAGGCAAGGCAATTCCAGGCAAGGCAACTCCAGGCAATTCCAGGCAAGGCAATTTCAGGCAATTCCAATAAAGCTAATTCGAGGCAAAGCAAGGTAAGGCAATTATTCCAGGCAAGAAATGTCAAAAAAAGGCAAGACAATTTCAGACAAAGCAAGGCAAGGCGAGATAATTCCAGGAAAGGCAATTTCACCCAAGGGAATTCATGGGAAGGCAATCACAGTCAAGGCAATTACAGACAATTCCAGGCAATTAGAGTAAAGGCAATTCCACGCAAAGCAATTCTGGCCAATTCTATGTAGGCAATTTCAGGCAAGACAATTCCAAGAAAGGGAAAGCAAAAAAAGGCAATTCCAGACAAGGCAACTTCAGGCCAAGCAATTACAGGCAATGCAAGGCTAGGCAAAAAATTCCAGGCCAGGCAATTCCATGCAGGGCAACTCTAGGCAAGGCAATGCTAGGCAAGTCAATTAAAATCAAGGCAATTCCAGGTAAGGCAATTCCAGTCAAGGCAATTCCAGGCAAGGTTACTCCAGGCTAAACAGTTACAGGTAAGGCAATACCACACAAAACAATTCCAGACAATTCCATGCAAGGCAATTCCAGGCAAGGCAATTGCCTGGAGGCAATTCTAGGTAAGGCAATTACACTCAAGGAAATACGAGGCAATTACAGGCAACGAAATTACAGGCAAAGCAATTTCAGGCCAGGCAATTCCAGGCAAGTCAAGGCAAATCCAGGCCATGGAATTCGAGGCAGGTCAATTTCAGGGAAGGCAAGGCTAGGCAAGGCAATTCAAGTAAAGGCAATTCCAGGAAAAGGAATTCCAAACAGGGCAATTCCAGGCAAGGCAATTCCAGGCAAGGCAAATCCAGGCAATTTCAGGCAAGGCAATTACTGGCACGACGACTCCAGGCAATTCCAGGCAAGGCAATTTCAGACAAAGCAATTTCAGGCAATTTCATGCGAAGCAACTCCAGGCAAAGCAATTCCTGGGGCAGCATTTCCAGGCAATTTCAGGCAAGACAATTCCAGGCAAGGTTATTCTAAGAAATTTTAGGCAGGACAATTCCAGGCAAGGCAATTTCAGACAAAATAACTCCAGGCAATTCCAGGCAAGGCAATTACAGTCAATTCCAATAAAGGAAATTTCAGGCAAGGCAATTATTTCTGGAAAGCCAAGGTAAGGCAATTTTTCCAGGCAAAGTAAAACAATTCCAGGCAAATCAATTCCAGGCAAGGCAATTAGAGGCAAGGAAATTCAAGGGGAGGTGATTACAGTCAAGGCAATTACAGACAATTTCAGGAAATTCCAGTAAAAGCAATTTCAGGCAAGGCAATTCCGGGCAATTCCAGGCTAGGCAATTTCAGGCAAGGCAATTTTAGGCAAGGCAGTTCCAGAAAAGACAATCCCAGGCCATTCCAGGCAAGAAAATTCCAGGCACAGCAAATCCAGCCAAGTTCAGGCAAGGAAATTCCTGGCAATTCTAGAGAAGTCAATTTTAGGCAAGGCAATTTCAGGATATTTCAGGCAAGGCAATTCAAGGCAAGGCAACTCTAGGTGATTCCAGGCAAGGCAATTCCAGGCAATTCCAAGCAAGGAAAATCCAGGCAAGGCAATTTTAGTCTATTCTAATAAAGGCAATTCCAGGCAAGGCAATTATTCCTGGCAAGCCAAGGTAAGGCAATTATTCCAGGCAAAGAAAGGCAATTCCAGGCTAGGCAATACAAGGCAAGGCAATTCCAGGAAATGCCAGGCTAGGCAATTCCACAAAAGGCAATTTCAGGCGATTTCAGGCTGGTTAATTTCAGGCAAGAAAATTTCAGGCATGGAAAGGCAATTCCACGCAAGGCAAATCCATGCAGAGCAATTCCATGTAAGGAAATTCCAGGCAAAGAAATTCCAGGTAAGACAATTCCAGTCTATTCCAGGCAACGTTATTCTAAGCAATTCCAGGCAAGGAAATTCGATGAAAGGCAATTCCAGGCAATTCCAGGCAAGGCAGCTCCAGTCAATTGCAGTAAAGGTAATTTCAGTCAATTCCAATAAAATGAATTCCACGCAAGGTGATAATTCCAGGCAAGGCAAGGTGAGGCAATTATTTCAGGCAAAGCAAGGCAAGGCAAAGAACTTATAGGCAAGGCAATTCCAGGCAAGGCAATTACAGTCAAGGCTATTACATGTAATTCCAGGCAAGGCAATTCCAGGCAAGGCAATTTCAGGCAAGACAATTCCAGGCAAGGCAAGGCAAGGAAAGGCAATTCCAGGAATCAAAAATTCAGGTTAGGTAATTCAAGGCAAGGCAAGGCAATTCCAGGCCAGTCAATTTCAGACAAGGCAATTTCAGACAAGGTAAGGCTTCACTAGTGAAATCCAGTATAGGCAATTCCAGTCAAGGCAATTCTAGGCAAGGCAATTGCACAATTTTAAGCGAGGCAATTCCAGGCACGACAATTCAAGGCAATTTCAGGCAATTCCAGGCAAGGCAATTCCAGGTGATTGCAGGCAAAACAAGGCAAGGAAAGTCAATTCCAGGCAAGACAAATTCAGGTCAGGCAACTCCAGGCAAGGAAAGAAAAGGAAAGGCAATTCCAGGCCAGTCAATTTCAGGCAAGGCAATTTCAGGCAAGGTAAGTCTTCACTAGTCAAATCCAGTATAGGCAATTCCAGGCAATTCCAAGCAAGTCAATTCCAGGCAATGTCAAGTGAGGAAATTTCAGGCACGACAATTTCAGGCAATTAGAGGCAAAGTAATTCCAGGCAAAGCAATTCCAGGCAAGATAAAGAAAGGAAAGAAAATTCCAGGCAAGGGAATTTCAGGCCAGGCAATTACAGGCAAGGCAAGGCTAGGCAAGGAAATTCCAGGCCAGGCAATTTCAGGCAGGGCAACTCCAGGCAAGGAAAGGCTAGGCAGGTAATTTCCAGTCAAGGCAATCCCAGGCAAGGCTATTCCAGGCAATACCAGGCTGGGTAATACCAAGCAAGTCAATTCCAGGCAATTTCCGGCAATTTCAGGCAAGGCAACTCCAGGCAATTCTAGGAAAGGCAATTTTAGGCCTTTCCATTAAAGGCAATTCCAGGCAAGGCAAGGTAGTGCAATTATTCAAAGAAAGGAAAAGAAAGGAAAGGAAAGGAAAGGAAAGGAAAGGAAAGGAAAGGAAAGGAAAGGAAAGGAAAGGAAAGGAAAGGAAAGGAGAGGAGAGGAGAGGAGAGGAGAGGAGAGGAGAGGAGAGGAGAGGAGAGGAAAGGAGAGGAAAGGAAAGGAAAGGAAAGGAAAGGAAATTCCAGGCAAAGCAAGGCAAGGCAAAGCAATTTCAGGCAAGGCAATTCCAGGCAAAAGAATTCAAAAAGAGGAAATTACAGTCAAGGTAATTACAGACAATTCCAGGCAATTCCAGGCAAGGCAATTACTGGCAATTCCAGGCTGGGCAATTTTTGGCAAGACAATTTCAGGCAGGACAAAGCAGGAAAGGCAATTACATCCAAGGCAATTTCAGGCCAGAAAGTTACAGGCCAAACAAGGCTAGGCAGAAAAATCTAGGACAGGCGATTCTATGCAGGGCAACTCCAGGCAAGGCAAGTCTAGGCAAGTCAATTCCACTCAAGGCAATTCCAGGCAGGGCAATTCCATGCAAGGCAATTCCAAGCAAGGAACTTTTAGACAAGGCTATTCCAGGCAAGGCAATTCCAGGCAACTCCAGGAAAGGCAATCCCAGGCAAGGCATTTAAAGACCATTTCAGGCAAGAAAAGTTTATGCATGGAAAAAGCAGGCAAGTTTAGGCAAGGCAATTTCAGGCAAGACAATTCCTGCAAATTCCAGGCAAGGCAATTGAAGGGAATTCCATACAAGGCAAATCTAGGCAAGGCAATTCCAGGCAATCCCAAGCAAGGATATTTCAGGCAAGGCAATTGCTGTGGAGGCATTTTCAGGCAATTTTTTGCAAGGCAATTTTACACAATTCCAGGCAAGGCAATTTCAGACAATTCCAGGCAAGGCAATTCCAGGCAATTGCAGGCAAGAAAATTCCTGGCAAGGCATTTCCAGGCAATTTCAGGCAAGGCAATCCCAGGCAAGGCAATTCAAGACAATTCCAATCAAGGCAATTCTAGGCATTTCCAGGGAAAGCAATTATTTCAGGCAAGGTAAGTCTAGGAAATTATTCCAAGCAAAAGAAGGCAAGTCAAGGCCATTTTAGGTCATGAAATTTCAGGCAAGGCAGGCCAAGGCAAGGCAATTCCAGGCCAGAAAATTCCAGGCAAGGAAAGTCTCAGCAATGCAATTACAGTCAAGGCAATTACAGCCAATTCCAGGCTAGGTAATTTCAGGCACTTCCAGAAGAGCCCATTCCAGGCTAGAGAATTCCAGGCAAGTCAAGGTAAGAAACGGCAATTCCAGGCAAGGCAATATCAGGCCAGGCAATTCCAGGCAAGTCAAGGCAAGGCAAGGCAAAGCAAATCCAGGACAGGGAATTCCTAGCAAGGTAATTCCAGGCAAGGGAAGTCTAGGCAAGGCAATTTCAGTCATGGCAATTTCTGGGAAGGCAACTCCAGGCTAAACAATTCCAAGTAAGGCAATACAATGCAAGGTAATTCAAGGCAAATCCAGGCAAGGCAATTCCAGGCAAAGAAATTCCAGGCAATTCCATGCAAGGCAATTCCAGGCAAGGCAGTTGTAGGCAAGGCAGTTACAGGCAATTCTAGGCAAGGCAATTACAGGCAAAGCAATTCGAGGCAATTCCAGGCAAGGCAGTTTCAGGCCAGGCAATTCCAAGCAAGGCAAGGCAATTCAAGGCCAGGGAATTCTGGACAAGGCAATTTTAGGTAAGGCAAGGCTAGGCAAGGCAATTCCAGTAAAGGCAATTCCATGAAAAGCAATTCCAGGCAGGGCAATTTCAGGCAAGGCAAATCCAGGCAGTACCAAGCAAGGCAATTCCTGGCACGACAATTCCAGGCAAATAAATTCAAGGGAAGGCAATTATACTCAAAGCAATTTCAGACAATTCCAGGCAATTCCAGTCAAGGCAATTCCAGGCAAGACAATTTTGGGCAATTCCATGCTAGGCAATTTCAGGCAAGACAATTCCAGGCAACGTAAAGCACAAAAAGGCAAGGCTAGGCAAATAAATTCCCAGCCAGGCAATTCCATGCAGGGCACCTCCAGGCAAGGCAAGGCTAAGCAAGTCAATTGCAGTCAAAACAATTCCAATCAAGGGCAATCCAGGCAAGAAAATTTTAGGCAAGGAAATTTCAGGGAAGGAAATTCCATGCAATTTCAGGCATGTCAAATCCAGGCAAGGCAATTTCAGGCAATTCCAGAAAAGGCAATCCCAGGCAAGGCAACTGCAGGCCATTCCAGGCAAGAAAATTCAGGCAAATCCAGGCAAGTCCAGGCTAGGCAATTTCAGGCAAGGCAATTCCTGGCAATTTCAGACAAGGCAATTGTAGGCAAGGCAATTTCAGGGAATTCCAGGCAAGGCAATTCCAGGCAAGGAAACTCCACATGATTGCAGTCAAGGCAATTCCAGGCAAGGTAATTTCAGGCAATTCCAGGAAGGCATTTTCTGGCAATGCAATTCCAAGCAACTACAGGAAAAGCAATTCCAGCCCAGGTAATTCCAGGCAATGTCAGGCAAGGCAATTCCAGGCAATTGCAGGCAATAAAATTTCTGGCAAGGTATTTCCAGTCAATTTCAGGCAAGGCAATTCCAGGCAATGCAATTTCAGGCAATTCCAATCAAGGCAATTCTAGGAATTTCCAAGAAAAACAAGGCAATTCAAGGCCATTTTGTGCAATTAATTCCAGGCAATTCAAGGAGAGGCAATTCCAAACCAGAGAACTCCAGGCAAGGCAAGTCTAGGTAATGCAAATACACTCAAGCAAATACAGGAAATTACATGCAATTTCAGGCAATGAAATTCTAGGCAAAGTAATTCCAGGCACTTCCAGGCAATCCAATTCCAGACAAGACAATTACAGGCAGGGAAAGGCAAGATGAGGCAATTCCATGCAAGGCATTTTCAGGCCAGGCAATTACAGGCAAGACAAGGTAAGGCAAAGCAAATCCAGGCCAAGGAATTCCAGGCAAGACAATTCCAGGAAAGGGAAGTCTAGGCAAGGCAATTCCAGTCAAGGCAATTTCAGGCAAGGCAACTCCAAGCTAAAATATTTTAGGTAAGACAATACCACGCAGGGCAATTCCAGGCAATAATATGCAAGGCAATTAAAGGCAAGACAATTACAGGCAAGGGAATTCCAGGCAATTCTAGGCAAGGCAATTCAACACAATGTAATTCAAGGCAATTACAGGCAAGACAATTCCAGGCAAGGCAATTTCAGGCCAGGCAATTACAGGCAATGCAAGGCAATTACAGTCCAGGCCGTTTCTGGCAAGGCAATTTCAGGAAAGGCAAGGCAATTTCAGGAAAGGCAAGGCTAGGCAAGTCAATTCCAATAAAAGCAATTCCAGGCAAGGCAATTCCAGGCAAGGCAATTCCA
Organism: Leontopithecus rosalia; assembly: GCA_028533165.1. Lineage (NCBI taxonomy): Eukaryota > Metazoa > Chordata > Mammalia > Primates > Cebidae > Leontopithecus > Leontopithecus rosalia. The sequence goes on along the minus strand of JAPYYA010000418.1, from coordinate 26,415 downwards.
GGAAATTCCAGGGAAGGCAATTCCAGGCACGAAAATTACAGAATATTCCAGGTAAGGCAAATCCAGTCAAGGCAATTTTAGGCAAGGCTATTCAAGGCAATTCCAGGCTAGGTAATACCAGGCCAGGCAATTCCAGGCACAACACTTCCAGGCAAGGCAATTCCAGGCAATTCCAGGCACAACACTTCCAGGCAAGGCAATTCCAGGCAATTCCAAAAAAAGGCAATTCCAGGCAAGGCAATTCCAGGTAATTCCAGGCTAGGCAATTCCAGGCATTTTCAGGCAAGGCATTTCCAGGCAATTTCATGCAAGGCCATGCCAGGCAAGGCAATTCTGAGCAATTACAGGCAAGGCAATTCCAGGTAATTTCAGGCAGGGCAATTCTAGGCAAGGCAACGCCAGGCAATTACAGGCAACAGAATTTCAGGCAATTCCAATAAAGGAAATTCCAGGCAAGGGAAGGTAAGGCAATTATTCCAGGCAAAAAAAGTCAAAAAAGCAAGGCAATTCCAGGCAAAGCAAGGAAAGGCAAGACAATTTTAGGCAAGGAAATTCAAAGGGAGACAATTACAGTCAAGGCAATTACAAACAATTCCAGTCAATTCCAGTAAAGGCAATTCCTGGCAAGGCAATTGTGGGCAATTCCAGGATAGGCAATTTTAAGCAAGAAAATTCCAGGCAAAGTAAAGCAAGGAAAGGCAATTCCAGACATGGGAATTTCAGGCCAGGCAATTACATGCAAGGCAATTACAGGCAAGGCAAGGCTAGGCAAAAAAATTTAATGCCAGTCAATTTCAGTCAGGGCACTCCAGGCAAGAAAAGCCTAGGCAAGTCAATTCCAGGCAAGGCAATTTCAGGCAAAGAAATTTTAGGCAAGAAAATTCCAGGCAATTCCAAGAAAGGAAATCCAAGGCAAGTTAACTCCAGGCCACTCCAGGCAAGAAAATTCCAGGCAACGCAAATCCAGGCAAGCCCCATCAAGGCAATTGCAGGCAAGGCAATTCCTGGCAATTCCAGGCAAGGCAATTTTAGGCAAAGCAATTTCAGGGAATTCCAGGCAAAGCAATTCCAGGCAAGGCAACTCCAGTTGAATCCAGGGAAGGCAATTGCAGGCAAGGCAATTCCAGGCAAGTCCAGGCAAAACATTTTTTGGCAATGCAATTCCAAGCAACTCCAGGCAAGGCAATTCCAGGCAATTCCAGGCAAGGCAATTTCAGGCAAGAAAATTCCTGGCAAGGCATTTTTAGGCAATTTCAGGCAAGGCAATTCCAAACAAGACAGTTCCAGGCAATTCCAATGAAGGAAATTTTAGGCATTTCCAGGCAAGGCTATTATGTCAGGCAAGGCAAAATAAGGCAAATATTAGAGGCGAAGCAAGGCAAGGCAAGGCAATTTTAAGTCAGGCAATTCCAGTCAAGGGAAGTCAAGGCAATTTCTGGCCAGAGAATTTCAGGCAAGGCAAGTCTACGCAATTCAGTTACAGTCAAGGCAATTACAGACAATTACAGAAAATTTCAGGCATGGCAATTACAGGCAAGGTAATTCTAGTCACTTCCAAACAAGCCAATTACAGGAAAGACAGTTCCAGGCAAAACAAAACAAGGAACGGCAATTCCAGGCAAGGCAATTTCAGGCCAGGCAATTCCAAGCAAGGTAAGATAAGGCAAAGAAATTCCAGGCCAGGGAATTCCAAGCAAGACAATTACAGGCAAGGAAAGTCTAGGCAAGTCAATTGCATTCAAGGCAATTCCAGGCAAGGCAACTCCAGGCAAAACAATTTGAGGTAAGACAATACCATGCAAGGCAATTCCAGGCAATTATATGCAAGACAATTCCAGGCAATAACAGGCAAAGAAATTCCAGGCCAGGCAATTCGAGGCAATTTCAGGTAAGGCAAGGCAATTTCAGGCCAGGGAATTCCAGGCAAGGCTATTTCAAGCGAGGCAAGGATAGGCAAGGCAATTCCAATAAAGGCAATTTTAGAAAAAGAAATTCCAGGCAAGGCAATTCCAGGCAAAGCAAATGTAGGCAATATTAGGCAAGGCAATTCCTGGCACGAGAATTCCAGGCAATTCCAGAAAGGCAATTCCAGGCAAAGCAATTTCAGGCAATTCAGGCAATTCCAATTAAGCCAATTCCAGGCCAATCTATTCCTGGAAAGGCATTTCCAGGAAATTTCAGGCAAGGCAATTTCAGGCAATTCCAGGAAAGGTTGTTATAAGCAATCCCAGACAAGGAAATGCCAGGCAAGGCAATTCCAGGCAATTTTAGGCAAGGCAATTTCGGTTAAGGCAACTCCAGGCAATTCCAGGAAAGGCAATTTCAGTCAATTCCAATAAAGGCAATTCCAGACAAGGCAATTATTCCAGGCAAAGCAAGGTAAGGCACTTATTTCAGGCAAAGCAAGGCAAGGCAAGGCAATTTCAATCAAGGCAATACCAGGCTAGACAATTTCAGGCAAGGCCAATCCAGGCAATTTCAGAAATTGCAATTCCAAGCAGTGCAACTCCAGGCAATTCCAAGCAAGAAAATTCCATGCAATGCAATTTTTGGGGAGGCATTTCCAGACAATTTCAGGCAAGACAATTACAGTCAATTCCAGGCAACGTTATTCTAAGCAATTCTAGGCAAGGCAATTCAAGGCAAGGCAATTTTAGGCAATTCCCGTCAAGGCAATTCCAGGAAAAGCAATTCCAGGAAGTCGCAGGCAAGGCAATTTTAGGCGAGGCAATTTCAGGAAAAGCATTTCCAGGCAAGGCAATTATTCCAGGCAAGGCAAGGTAAGGCAAAGAAAAGCAAGGCAAGGCAAGGAAATTCCAGAAAAGGCAATTTCCATCAATTCCAATAAATGCAATTCCAGGAAAGGCAATTATTCCACGCAAGGCAAGGTAAGGCAAAGACAAGGCAATTTCAGGCAAGGAAATTTCAGGCAATTCCAGGCAGGGCAATTCCAGGCAAGGCAATTCTAGGCAAGCCAACTCCATGCAATTCCAGGCAAAGCCAGTCCACTCGAGGCAATTTCAGGCAATTCCAGGCAAAGGAATTCCAGGTAAGGCAATTCCAGGCAATTCCAGGCAAGGCAATTCCAGACAAGGCAAGGAAAGACAATTATAGAAAATTACAGGCAAGGCAATTCAAGGCAAGGCAATTCCAGGCAATTCCACAGAAGGCAACTCCAGGAAAGGAATTTACAGGCAAGGCAATTCCAGTAGTGCAATTCAAGAAAATTCCAAACAAGGTAATTCGAGCTAAGGCAATTTCAGGCATTTTCAGAAAATGCAGTTAGAGGCAATCCCAGACAAGGTAATTCAAGGCAAGGCAATTCCAGGCAATTCCAGTCCAGGCATCCCCTGGCAGGGCAATTCCAAGCAATTCCAGGCAAGGAAGTTCCAGAAAAGGCTATTCTAGGCAATTTCAAGCAAGGGAATTCCTGACAGTTCCAATCAAGACACTTCCAAACAATTCCATGTAAGGCAATTATTCCAGGCAATGCAAGGCAAGGCTAGGCAAAGCAATTCCAGGCAAATCAAGTTGAAACAATTTCAGGAAATTACAAGCAAGACAATTCATGGCAAGGTAATTCCAGGCAATTCCAGGCAAGACAATTCCAGGCAAGGCAATTCCAGGGATTTCCAGGCAATGCAATTCCGGGAAATTCCTGGCAAGGTAATTCCAGGCAAGGCAATTCCAGGCAATTCCAGGCAAGTTAATTCCAGAAAAGGCAATTTCAGGATATTATAGTCAGGGCAATTCCAGGCAAGGCTATTCCAGGCAATTCAATGCAATGCAATCCAAGGAAATGCAATTCCAGGCAAAGCATTTTTAGGCAATTCCAAGCAAGAAAATTCCAGGCAATTTCAGGCAAGACAATTTCAGTCAAGGCAATTCAAGGCAATTCTAAGCAAGGCAATTTCATGCAAATCCAGGCAAGGCAATTTCAGGCAAAGCAATTCCAGGAGATTCCAGGAAAGAAAATTTCGGGAAATTTCAGGCAAGGCAATGTTAAGCAAGGAAATTCCAGGGAAGAAAATTTCAGGCAAGGCAATACCATGTAAAAGAAATCCATGCAAGAAAATTCCGGTCAATTTCAGGCAAGGCAATACCAGGCAAAACAATTCCAGAAAATTAAACAGAAAACAATTCCAGGAAAGAAAATTACAGGCAATTACAGGCAATTTCAGGCAAATCAATTTTAGTTGAGGCCATTTCAGGCAATTCCAGGCAAGGCAATTCCAGGCAAAACAACTCCAGGTGATTCCAGGCAAGATATTTCCAGGCAATTCCAGTCCATGGAATTTCTGGCAGGGCATTTGCAAGAAATTCCACGCAAGTAAATTCCAGGCGAGGCAATTCAAGGCAAGGCAATTTCTGGCACTTCCAATCAAGGCACTCCCAAGCAATTATTCCAGGCAAAGCAAGGCGGGTTATGACAAGACAATTCCAGGCAAAGCAATTCCAGAAAAGTCCAGGCAAGGCAAGTCCAAGCAAGATAATTCCAGGCAAGGAAATTCCAGACATGGATATTCTAGGCGAAAATACTCCACACAAAAACAATTCCAGGCAATTCCAGGCAAGGCAATACCAGGCAAGGCAATTTTTATAATTTCATGGAAGGCAATTTCCAGCGAGACAATACCCGGCAATTACTAACAATGCAATTCCGGGCAAGGCAATTTTAGGCAAGTCAATTTCAGGAAGGCATATCCAGGGAAGAGAATTCCAGGCAATTCCACGCCAGGCAATTCAAGGCAAGGAAATTCCAGGCAAGGCAATTCCAAGCTATTCTAGGGAAGGCAATTTTAGGCAAGGCAATTCCAGGCATTTTTAGGCAAGACAATTCCAGGAAAGAAATTTTTAGGCAATTACAAGCAACACAATACCAAGAAACTCCAGGCAAGATAATTCTAGGCAAGCCAACACCAGGAAATTCCAGGCAAGGCAATTCCAGGCAAGGCAATATCAGGCAATTCCACGCAAGGGAATACAGGGCAAGGCAATTTCGGGCAATTCCAGAAAAGGCAATTTCAGGAAAGTCAATTCAAGGTAAGACAATGCCAAGGAAAGCAAGGCAAGGAATAACAATTCAAAGCAAGGCAAATTCAGGCCAGGCAAGACAATTCCACACAAGGCAATTTCAGGAAATTCTAGGCACGGCAATACTAGGCAATTCCAGGCAAGTAAATTCAAGGAAAGGCAATTCCAGGCAAGACAATTCCAAGAAGGCAAGGCAAGGAAAGGCCATTCCAGGCCAGTCAGTTCCAGGCAAGGCAATTCCAATGAAGGCAATTCGAGACAGTGCCAGGCAAGGCAATTACTCAAGTCAAGACAATGTTAGGCAATTATTTAAGGCAAGGTAAGGCAATTCCAGGCAAAGCAAGGCAAGGCAATGTAAGGAAAATCCAGGGAAAGCAATCCAGGCAATTCCCAGCAAGGCAATTCCTGGCAAGGCAATTTTAGGCACGTCAAGAAAAAAGAATTTCAAGCAAGGCAATTCCAGGCAGTTCCAGGCAAGGCAATTTCAGGCAAGGCAAATTTTGTCGATGCATTTTCAGAAAACTACAGAAAAGGCAATTCCAAACAAGGCATCTTTAGGTCATCCCAGGCAAGGCAATTTTAGGCCAGGAAATTCCAGTCAATACCAGGAAAAACAATTCTTGGCATGGCAATTCCAAGCAATTCCAGGCAAGGCAATTCCAGGCAAGGCAATTCCAGGCAAATTTAGGGAAGGCAATACCAGGCAAACCAACTCCAGACAATTCTAGGAAAGGCAATTGCAGCTAATTCCAGGTAAGACAATTTCAGGGAAGGCAATTTTAGGCAATTCCAGACATGAAAATTTTAGGCGAGGCAATTTCAGGCAACCCAATTTCAGGCAAGGCAACTCCAGGTCATTCTAGGCATAGTAATTCCAGGCAAGGCAATTCTAGGCAATTACAAGCTAGAAAATTCCTGGCATGGCAAATCCAGGCAATTCAAGGGAAGACAATTTCAGGGAATTCCAGCAAGGCAATTCTACACAAGGCAATTCCAGTGAATTCCAATTAAGGCAATTTCAGAAAAGGCAGTTATAGGCAGGGCAATTCCAGTCATTCCAATCAAGGCAATTCCAAGGAAGGCAATTCCAGACAATTCCAGGAAAGGCATTTACAGGCTAGGCAACTCCAGAAAATTTCAGACAATTCCAATCAAGGAAATTCCAGGCAATTAAAGGCAAGGAATTTATTCTAGGCAAGGCAAGGTAAGGCAATTATTCTAGGCAATTCAAGGCAAGACAATTCCAGGCAAGGCACAGCAAGGCAAGGCAATTCCAGGAAAGAAAATTTCAAGCAAGAAAATTCCAGGCAATTCCATTCAATGTAATTTTAGGCAAGGCAATTACAGAGATTTACAGGCAAGGCAATTCCAGGCACGGCAATTCAAGGCAATTTCAGGCAAGGCAATTTCAGGCAATTCCAGGCAAGGCAATTCAAGGCAATTCCAGGCTAGGAAATTCCAGGCAAAAGAATTCCAGTCAAGGCATTTCCAGGCAATTCTAAGCAAGACAATTCCAGGCAATTCCAGGCAAGGCAATTCCATGCAAAGCAATTTTAGGCCATTCCAGGTAAGGCAATATCTGGTAAAGCAATTCCAAAAAGGCAATTCCAGGTAAAGCAATTTTAGGCCATTCCAGGTAAGGCAATTTCTGGTAAGGCAATTCCAGAAAGGCAATTCCAGGCAAAGCAATTCCAGGCAAGGCAATTTCAAGCAAGATAATTTCAGAAATTCCAGACAAGAAAATTTCAGGCATGCCAATTCCAGGCAAGAAAATTCCATGCAAAACAATTTCAGGCAATTCCAGGCAAAACAATACCAGGCAAGGCAATTCCAGGAAATTCCACAGAAGGCAATTTTCGGCAAGACAATTTAAGGCAATTCCTGACAATGCAATTTCAGGCTAGGCAATTTCAGTCCATTCCAAGCCATTCCAGGCTAGGCATTTCCAGGCAGGGCAATTCTAAGCTATTCTAGGCAAGGCAGTTACAGACAAAAAAATTCCAGGGAAGAAAATTTGAGGGAATTACAGGCAAAAAAATTCCAGAAAAGGCATTTCCAGGCAATTCCAAACAAGAAAATTCCAAGCAATTTCAGGCAAGGTGTATCCAGGGAACACAATTCCAGACAATACCAGGCCAGGCAATTCAAGGCAAGGCAATTTCAGGCAATTTCAGGCAAGGAAATTCCAGGCAAGACAATCCTAGGCAAATCAAGGCAGGGCAATTTCAGGCAAGGCCATTACAGGCAATTCCAGGCAAGGCAAATTCATGCAATTTAAGGCAGAAAAATGCCAGTCAAGGCAATTCTAGGTAACTCTAGACAAGGCAATTTTAGGCAATTCTAGGCAAGGCGTTTTGTGCCAAAAAATTCCAAGCAATTCCAGACAACGAAATTCCAGGCAAGGCAATTTCAGGCAACTTCAGGAAAGTCAATTCCAGGCAAGACAATGCCAGGTAAGTCAAGGCAAGGAAAAACAATTCAAAGCAAGGCAATTCTAGGAAAGTCAATTCAAGGTAAGGCAATTTCAGGCAAGGCAATTTCAAGCAATTCCAGGCAAGAAAATTACAGTCAAGACAATTCCAGAAAGGCAATGCAAGGCAAGGCAATTTTAGGCCAGGCAATTCCAGGCCAGGCAATTCCAGGCAAGGGAGCTCTATGCAATTCCAGGAAAGGCAATTCAAGGCAATTAATCAAGGCAATTACAAGCAAGGCAATTACTTCAAGGAAGGCAAGCTTAGAAAATTATTCCTTGCAAGGTACGGCAAGGCAAGGCAAGGCAAGGCAAGGCAATTCCAGGTAAAGTAAGGCAAGGCAAAGCAAGGCAAACCCAGGCAATGCAATTCCAAGCAAAGCAATTTCAGGCAAGGCAATTCCAGGCAAGGCAATTTTAGGCGAGGCCATTCCAGGCAATTACAGGCTAGGCTATTACAGGCAAGGCAAATCCAGGTATTCCTAGGCAAGACAACTTTAGGCAAGGCAATTCCAGGCAATACAAGTCAAGGCAATTTGTGGCATGGATATTCCAAGCAATACCAGGCAAGGCAATTCTTTGCAAGGCAATCCCTTGCAAGGCAATTCCAAACAAGGGAATTCCAAGCAAGGGAATTCCAAGCAAGGCAATTCCAGGCAAGAGAACTTCAGGCAATTCCAGGAAATTCCAGGCAAGGAAATTCCAGGAACGATAACTCGAGGCATTTCCAAACAAGGAATTTACAGGCAAGGCAACTTTAGGCAATTCCAGGCAATTCAAATAAAAAAAAATTAGGCAATTAAAGGCAAGGCAATTATTCCAGGCAAGGCAAGGTAAGGAAATTATTCCAGGCAATTCAAGGCAAGACAATTCCAGGCAAATCAAGGCAAGGGAATTCCAGGTTATTCCAGGGAAGGCAATTCCAGGAAAGGCAATTCCAGGAAATTCCAGACAAGAAAATTCCACACAAGGCAACTCCAGGGAATTACAGGCAAGGCAATTCCAGGCAATTTCACACAATGTAATTTCAGGCAAGGCAATTTCAGGAAATTCCAGGCTAGGCAGTTCCAGGCAAGGCAATTCCAAGCTATTCTAGGCAAGGCAGTTAAAGCTAAGGCAATGCCAGGCATTGCCAGGCAAGGCAATTCTAGGAAAGGCAATTCCAAGCAATTCCAGACAAGGCAATTACAGGCAATACCAGGTGAGACAATTTTAGGCAGGGCAATTCTAGGCAATTCCACACAAGGCAATTTCAGTCAAGCCAACTCCAGAAAATTCCAGGCAAGGAAATTACAGGTAAGGCAATTCAAGTCAAGGCAATTCCAGGGAATACCAGGAAAGACAATTCCAGGAAAGGAACCTCCTGCCAATTTCAGGCAAGGCAATTCCAGGTAAGAAAATTCCACGCAATTCCAGGAAAGGCAAATCCTGCTAACGCAATTTCAGGCATTTCCAGTCAAGACAATTACAGCCATAAGAATTCCAGGCAATTCCAGATGTGGGAATCCCAGGCCAGACAATTCTAGGCAATTGCAGGAAAGGTCATACCAGAAAAGGCAATTACAGACAATTTCAGGCAAAACAACTTTAGGCAAGACAATTCCAGGCAAGGACATTCCAGGCAATTCCAGACAATTCAATTCCAGGCAAGCCAACTCCAGTCAATTTCAGGATAGGCACTTCCAGCCAATCCCAGGCAATGCAATTTTAGGGAAGGCAATTCCAGGCAAATTCAGGTAAGGCAATTTTATGAGAGGCAATTCAAGGCAATTCCAAGAAAGCCAATTCCAGGCTAGGCAAATCCAGGTGATCCTAAGCAAGGCAATTCCAGGCAAGGTAATTCCAGGTCATTCCATGCAAGGCAATTCCTGGTATAGCAATTGCAGGCAATTCAAGGCAAGACAATTCCAGCAAGGCAATTTCAGGCAAGGCAATTTCAGGCAATTCCAAGAAAGGTAATTTCAGTCAACACAATTCCAGGCAATTCCAACCAAGGCAAATTTAGGCATGGCAATTCCAGGGAATTCCAGGAAAGGCATTTCCAGGCAAGGCAATTCCAGAAAAGGCAATTCTAGGCAAGGAAATTCCAGTTAAAGATATTTCACGGAAGGCAATTCCAGAAAATTCCAGGTGACACAATTCCAGACAAGGCAATTCAAGACAATACAAGGCAAGACAACTCCAGACAAGGCAATTTCAGGCAAGGCAATTCCAGGAAAGGTAATTTCAGGAAAGGCAATTTCGGGCAAGGCAATTCCTGTAAAGTCAATTCCAAGCAAGGGCATTTCAGGCTATTCCAGAAAAGGCAATTACAGGTCAGGCAATTCGAGCTAATTTTAGGAAAGGCAATTCCTGACAAGGAAATGCCAGGCAGAACAATTCTTGGCAATTCCAGGCAAGGCAATTGCAAGAAATTCCACAGATGGAAATTGCCGGCAAGAAAATTTAAGGCAATTCCATGCAAGACAATTACAGGCAAGGCAATTCCAGTCAATTTCACACAAGGCAATTACAGGCATCTTCAGACACTAAAAATTCAAGTAAGGCAATTTCAGGCAATTCCAGGCAAGGCAATTTAAGGCAAGGCAATTCCAGGAAATTCCAGGCAAGAAAATTTCAGGCAAGGCAATTTTAGGCAAGGCAATTTGAGGTAACTTCAGGCAAGAAAATTTTGGAAAAGGCAGTATCAGGCAATTTCAGTCAAGGTAATTCCAGGAAAGGCAACCTCAAAAATCTCCATGCAAGGAAATTCCATGCAAAGTAATTGTAGTCAAGGAAATTTTATGCAATTCCATTCCAGTCAATTCCCTGCAAGGCAATTTTCGGAAAGGCAACTCCAGGCATTTCCAAGGAATGCAATTCCAGACAAGGTATTTCCAGGGAATTCCAAGCAAAGCAATACTAGGCAATTCCAGGCAAGGCAATACCAAACTAGGAAATTCTAGGAAATTTCAGACAAGGCAATACCAGGCTAGGAAATTTTAGGCAATTCCAGGCAAGGCAATTTTAGGCAAGGCAATTCAGAGAATTCAGTCAAGAAAATTACAGGCAAGGCAATTACAGAAAAATCCAGGCTGGTCAATACCAGCCCAGGCAATTCCAGGCAAGGCAATTTTAGGAAAGAAAACTCCAGGCCATTCCAGGCACTGCATTTTTATGCAAGGCAATTCCACGAAATTCCAGGCAAGGCAATTTTGCCAACCAAATTTCAGTTAATTCTGGGCTAGGCAATTCCAGGCAAGATAATGCTAAGCATGGAAATTCCAGGCAATATCTGGAAACCCAATTTGAGACAAGGAAATTCCATGAAATTCCAGAAAAAGCATTTTCTGGCAAGGCAATATTAGGCAAGGCATTTCCAGGTAATTCCAGTCAGGACGCTTCCAGGCAATTTGAGGCAAGGCAATTCCAGATAAGTCAACTCCAGGCAAGTCTAGGTAAAGCAATTACAGGCAAGGCAATTTCTCGCAATTCCAGGGAAGGCAATTCCATTCAAAGCAATTTTAGGCAATTCCAGACAATGCAATTCCAGGCAACGCAATTCCAGGCAATTCCAGGCAAGGCAATTATATGCAATTAAATACCAGCCAAGATAATTCCAGGGAATTTCAGGCAAGGCAATTCCAGGTAAGAAAACTACAGGCAATTCCAGGTAATGCATATTTAGGCAAGGCAATTCCACGAAATTCCAGTCAAGGCAATTCATGTCAATGCAATTTCAGACAATTCCAGGAAAGGCAATTCCAGGCAAAAAAATTCCAGGCAATTTCAGACATGGCAATTCCAGGCAAGGCAATTACAAGCCAGGGTATTCCAAAAAATTCCAGGAAAGTTAGTTCCTGGCAAGAAAATTTCAGAAAATTACAGGTAAGGTAATTTCAAGCTGGGCAATTCAAGGTAACTCCAGGCAAGGAAATTACAGAAAAGGCTATTCCAGGCAATTCCTGGCAAGGCAATTCCAAGCAAGGCAATTCCTGGCACTTCCAGTAAAGGAAATCCCAGGCAAGGCAATTCCCAGAAAGGCAATTTTAGGCGAGGTAATTCCAGGCAATTCCAGGCAAAAAATTCCAGGCAATTTCAGGCAAGGCAAATCCAGGCAAGGCAATTCCAGGCAACTCCGAGTAAAGCAATTCCAGGCCAGGCAATTTCAGGAAATTTTAATCAATGCAATTCTAGGCAACTCGATTCCTGTCAATTCCAGGCAATGCAATGGTAGGCATGGAAACTACAGAGAATGCCCGGCAGGGCAATTTTAGGCAATTCCAGGCAAGGCAATTATTCCAGGCAAGGTAAGGTAAAGCAATTATCCCACTCAAGGCAAGGCAAAAATGGCAAGGCACGGCAAGGCAATTATTCCAGGCAAGACAAGGCAAGACAATTCCAGGCAAAACAAAGCACAGCAATTTCAGGCAATTCCAAGCAAGGGAAATGCAGGCAAGGCAATTCAAGGCAATTCCAGGCAATGCAATTCTTGACAAAACAATTTCAGGTAAGGCAATTCCATGCAATTTTATGCAATACAATTTTAGGCAAGGCAATTCCTGGCAAGGCAATTCTACACAAGGCATTTCCAGGCAATGCCACACAAGGTAATTCCAGGCTATGCATTTCTAAGCAAAGCAATTTGAGGCAATTCCAGGCAAAACAATTTCAGACAAGGCAATTCAAAGCAATTCCAGGAAAGGCAACTGAAGCCAAGGCAATTCCAGGCAATACCAGGCAAGGCAATTCCAGGCAGTGCAATTCCAGGCAAGGAAACTATAGGCAATTGGAGACAAGACAATTCCACGCAATTCCGGTCAAGGCAATTCCTGCCAAAGCAATTTCAGGCAATTCCATGCAATTCAATTTCAGGTAAGGCAATTCCAGGCAAAAGAAATCCAAGTAATTCTAGACATGGCAAATCTAGGCAAGGCAATAAAAGGCAATTCCCAACAAGGTAATTCAAGGCAAGGCAATTCCATGCAATTCCAAACAAGGCAATCTTAGGCAAGGAAATTCCAGGCAATACAAGACAAGGCGAAAAAGCAAGGCAATTCCATGCAAGGCAATTCCAGGTAAGGCAATTCAAGGCAAGGCAATTCCAGGCAAGGATATTCCATGCCATTCCAGGCAAGGTAATTCCTGGCAAGGCAATTCCAGGTAAGGCAATTTCAAGGAAGTCCAAGTAAGGCAATTCCAGAAAAGGTAAATCCAGGCAATTCCAGAAAAAAAATCAGTTCCAGACAAAGCAATTCCAGGCAATTCCAAGCAACGATTTTAGGCAATGCAATTCCAGGTGATTCCAGGCAGGTCAATTCCAGGCAAGGGAATTACAAGCAATTCCAGGCAAGGCAATACCAGCCATGACAATTCCAGGCAAGGCAATTCCATGCAAGGATATTACATGCAATTCCAAGCAAGGTAATTCCTGGCAAGGCAATTCCAGGTAAGGCAATTTTAGGCAAGTCCAGGTAAGGCAATTCCAGGAAGGTAATTCCAGGCAATTACAAACAAAACTGTTCTAGACAAAGCCATTCCATGCAATTCCAAGCAGTGCAATTTCTGGCAATTCCAGACAAGGCAATACCAGGCAATTTCAGGCAAAGCAATTCCAAGGAAGGTAATTTTAGGCAATTCCAGGCAAGGCAATTCCATGAAAAACATTTCCAGGCTAGGCAGTTTCAGGCAATTCCTTGCAAAGAAATTCCAAGCAAGAAAATTTCAACAATATCCAAAAACAATTCCAGGAAAGGAAATTTCACGGAGGAAATTTTAGGTAATTCCCGGACAGGCAATACCAGGCAAAATAATTTCAGGCAATTCCAGGCAAGGCAAGTACAGGCAAGGCAATTTAAGGCAATACTAGGAAAGACAATTCCAGGCAAGCCAATTCCAGGCAATTCAAGGCAAGGCAATTCTAGGCAAGGCAATACTTGTCACGTCAATTTCAAAAAAGAATATTCCAGGCAATTTCAGAAAAGGCAATTCCAGGCAAGGCAATTCCAGGCAATTTTAGGAAAGGCAATTCCTGGCAAGGCAATTCCAGGCAGAACAATTCTTGGCAATTCCAGCCAAGGCAAATTCAGGCAAGGCAATTCCAAGAAATTCCAGGAAGGCAATTTCCGGCCAGGCAATTTAAGGCAATTTTATGCAAGGCAATTACATTCAAGGCAATTCCAGGCATTTTCAGGCAGTGGAAATCCAAGCAAGGCAATTCCAGGCAATTCCTGGCCAGGCAATTCCTGGCAAAGCAATTCAAGTCAAGGCAATTCAGGAAAATCAGGCAAGGCAATTACAGGCAAGGCAATGCTAGGTAATTCAGGTAAGGCAATTAAATGCAAGGCAATTTCAGGCAATTCCTGGCAAGAAAATTTTAGGCAAAACAATTCCAGGCAATTCCAGGGAAGGAAATTCCAGGCAATGCAATTCCAAAAAATTCTAGGCATAATTCTCGACAAAACAATATGAGGCAAATCCAGGGAAGGCAATTCGAGGAGAGGCAATACCATTCAATTACACACAGAAAAATTTCAGGCATAATCAATTCCAGGCAATTCCAGGCATGGCAAATCCAGGCAAGGTAATTCCAGGCCATTTCGGGCAAGGCATTTCCACAAAAGGCAATTCCTGGCAATGCAAATCCAGGCAAAGCAATTCCAGGCAATTCCAGGTAAGGCAATCCTTGCATGACCAAGAAATTCTAGGCAAGGTAATTTCAGGGAAGGCAATTTTAGGCAGTTCTCGGAAAGGCAATTTAAGGCAAAGCAATTCCAGGAAAAGCAAATTTAGACGAGTCAATTCCAGGCAATTCCAGGCAATTAAATTTCGGGCACAACAATTATGGGCAATTCCAGGTAAGGCAATCTTTGCATCGCAATTTCAGGCAATTTTCGGAAAGACAAATCCAGGCTAGGCAATTCCAGGCAATAAGAGGCAAGAAAATTGCAGGCAAAACAATTCCAGGCAATTCGAGGCAAGGCAAACCAAGACAAGGCAATTCCTGGCAATTCCCAGAAAGGCAATTCCAGGCAAGGCAATTCCAGGCAGGGCAATTTCAGGCAAGGCAAACTCACACAAGGAAATTCCAGCCAATTCCAGGAAAGGCAATTCCAGGTAAAGTAATTCCAGGTAATTCCAGGCAAGGCAAATTCAGGCAATTGCAGGCAAGGCAATTCCAGGGAAGGCAATTCTAGGCCGTTATAGGAAAGGCAATTCCAGGTAAGAAAATTCCATAGAAGGAAATTCCAGGCAATTCCAGCCAAGTCAAATTTAGGCGAGGAAATTTCTGGCAATGTCAGGCAAGGCAATTCCAGCATTTCCAGGTAAGGCAATGCTGGCATGGAAATACCAAGCAATTTCAGGCAAGGCAATTCCAAAGAACTACAATCAAGGCTATTTTAGACAAGGCAATTCCTGGCATTTCCAGGCCAGAAAATTTCAGGGAAGGTATTTCCAGGCAAGGCAATTCCTGGTAATTCCAGACAAGGCAATTCCATGCAAATCCATTCGAGGCAATTCCAGGAAAAACAATTCTAGGCAAGGCAATTACAGGAAATTTCAGGTAAGGAAATTTTAAACAACATATTTTCAGGCACTTACAGGCAAAAAAATTTCAGGCCAGAAACTTGTACGCAAAGCATTTCCAGGGAATTCCAGGCAAGGAAATTCCAGGAAACACAATTACATGTAATTTTAAACAAGAAAATTTTAGGCACGGCAAATGCAGGCAATTCCAGACAGGGAATGTCAGGAAAGGCAATTCCAGGCAAGTCAATTTTAGGCAAGATAATTTCAAAAAATTTCAGAAAAGGCAATTACAGGCAAGGCAACTCCAGGTGATTCCAGGCATGGCAAATCCAGGCAAGGCAATTCCGTTCAATTACAGGCAAGGCATTTACTGACAAGGCAATTTCAAGCAATTCCAGACAAGGCAGTTTCAAGCTAGGCAATTCCAGGCAAGGAAATTCCAGGCAAGGCAATTCCAGGCATGAGACTTTTAGGCAAGGCAATTCCAGGCATGAGACTTTTAGGCAAGGCAATGCAAAAAAAGGCAATTCCAGGAAAGGCAATTTCAGGACAGTCAATTTCAGGCAATGCAAGGCAAGGCAATTCCAGGTCCGATATTTCCAGGCAAGGTAATTCCAAGTAAGATACGGCAATTCAAAGCAGTTCCATTAAAGGCAATTCCAGGCAAGGCAATTCCAGGGAAGGAAATTACAAGCAAGGCAATTCCAGGAAAGAAAATTCCAGGCAACCAAATGCCATGCCGTTCCATGCAAGGCAATTCCAGGTAAGGGAATTCCAAACAATTCCAGGCAAGGTAATTACCAACAAAGCAATTTTAGGCAATTCCAGCCAAGGCAATTCCAGGCAAGGCAATTCCAGGCAATTTCAGGCAAGGCTATTCACAGCAATGCCAGTCAAGGTAATTCCAGAGAGGACAATATGAGAATATTGCAGGCAAGGCAATTCTAGGCAAAACATTTCTAGGCAATTCCAGGTAATTCCAGGTAAGACACTTCCAGGCAAGGCATTTCAAACTAATATGAGTCAAGGCAATTCCAGGCAAGGCAACTTCAGGCATTTCCAGGAAAGGTAATTTCAGGCAATTCCAATAATGCAATTCCAGGCAAGGCAATTGTTCCAGGCAAGAAAATGTAAAGAAATAATTTTAGGCAAGGCAAGGTAACGGCAGGCAAAACAATTCAGGGCAAAGCAAGTCAAGGCAAAACAATTCTAGGCAAGACAATACCTTGCAATTCCAGAAAAGTCAATTTCAGGTAAGGCAATTCCAAGCAAGACGAATCCAGGCAAAACAATTCCAGGCAAAGCAATTACAGTCAAGGCAATTAAAGGCAATTTCATGCAATTCCATACAACACAATTCCAGACAAGACAATTCCAGAAAATTCCAGGCAAGGCAATTCCAGGCCAATTCCAGCCAAGGCATTTCCAGGTAATTTCTGGCAATTCAAAGCAAGGTAATTCCAGGCAAGGCAATATCAGGCAATTTTAGGCAAGGAAATTCAAGGCAAGGCATTTCCAGCCAATTCCAGTCAGGTAAGGCAATTTCAGACACTTCCAGAAAAAGCTATTACACGGAAGGCAATCCCAGCAAAGAAAATTCCATGCAAGGCAATTACAGTCAAGGCAATTAAAGGCAACTCCAGGCATTTCCAGGAAATGCAATTCCAGACAAGGCAATTCCAGGCGAGGCAATTCCAGCCAATTTCAAAAAGATATTTTAGTCAAGGTATTAATGGCATGGCACTTCCAGGCAAGACAATTTCAGACAATTACAGGAAAGGCAATTCCAGGCAAGGCAATTCCAGGCAAAGGAATTCCATGCAAGGCAATTTTAGGCAATTTCAGGCAAGGCAATAACAAGCAAGGCAAGTCCGAAAAATTTCAGTCATGGCAATTCCAAGCAAGGCTATTCTAGGCAATGCAATTTCAACCAAGGCAATTCTAGGCAGTTCCAGGCAAGGTAATTCCAGACACGCAATTCCAGGCATTTCCAAGCATGGCCATTTGAGGAAAGCGATTTTCCGGCATTTTCAGACAAAGCAATTCCAGACAAATTCAGGCAATGCAATTTCAGACAAGGCATTTCCAGGCAATTCCAAAAAGCGCAATTAAAGGCAAACCAATTCCAGGCAATTCCAGGCAAGGCAATTCCAAGTAATACAATGTCATACACTTCCAAGGAAGGCAATTCCAGGCAAAGTAATTCCAGACAAGAAAATTTCACACAAGGCGATTCCAGGGAATTTGAGGCAAGGCAATCCCAGGTAACACAATTCCAGGCAATTTAATACAAATAAATTCCAGGAACGGCAAATACAGGCAATTCCAGCCAATTCCACGCAAGGCAATTTTAGGTGGGGTAATTGCAGGCAATTCCGGAAAAGGTAATTCCAAGCAAGGTAATTCCAGGCAAGGCGTTTACTTGCAAGGCAATTCCCAGCAATTCCAGGCAAGGCAGTTCAAGACAAGACAATTCCAGGCAATTCCAGGCAAGGAACATCCAGGCAATTCCAGACAAGGAAATTTCAGGCAAGACAATGCAAAAAAAGAAGGAATTCCAGGCAAGCAAATTCAGGCCATAAAATTTTAAGCAATGCAATGCCAGGCAATTAAAGGCCAGACATTTCCAGGTAAGGCAATTTCAAGTAAGGAAAGGTTAAGCCAGGCAATCCCAGTAAAGGCAATTCCAGGCAAGGCAATTTCAGGCAATTCCAGGCAAGGCAATTCCTTGCAAAGCAATTTTAGTCTATTCCAGACAAGGCAATTCCAGGTAAGGCAATTCCAGGCAATTTCAAACAAGGCTATTCCAGGCAATCCCAGGCAAGGTAATTCCAGGCAAAACTATTACAGGCAATTACACGCAAGGCAATTCCAGGCAAAACTATTAAAGACAATTCCAGGCATGGCAATCCCAGGCAAGGTAATTCCAGGGAATTCAAGGCAAGACAATTTTAGGCAAGGCATTTCAAGGCAATTCCAGGCAAGGCAATTCCAGGTAAGGCAATTCCAGGCAAGGTAATTTCATGCAATTCCAATAAAAGCAATTCCAGCCAAGGCAATTGTTCCAGGCCAGGCAAGGTAAGGCAAGGCAAGGCAATTCCAGGCAAAGCAAGTCAAGAAAAAACAATTCTAGGCAAGGAAATACCTGGCAATTTCAGGCAAGTCAATTTCAGGTAAGGCAATTCCAGGCAAGGCAATTCCAGGCAAAGCAATTCAGGCAAGGCAATTTCAGACAAGACAATTCAAGTCTAGACAATTACACTCATGGCAACTACCGGTATTCCATGCAAATCCAGGCAACCCAATTCCTGACAAGGCAATTTCAGGCAATTTTAGGCAAGACAATTCAAGGCAATGCAAGGCAAGAAAACGCAATTTCAGGCAAGGCAATTTCAGAACTGGCAATTCCAGGCAATTCATGTCCAGGCAATTCCAAGCAATGCTACTCCAAGCATTTTCAGACAAGGTAAACCAGGAATTTCCAGGCAAATACAAAAAGGGCAACCACAGGCAATTCCAGGCCAGACAATACCAGACAAAGGAATTACAGAAAATTTCAGAAAATGCAATTCCAGGCAAGGCAATTACAGGCAATTTCAGGTAAGGCAATTCCATACAAGAAAACTCCAGGCAATTCCAGGCAAGGCATTTTTAGGCAAGTCAATTTTACACAATTCCAGGAAAGGCAATTCCTGCCAATGGAATTTCAGGCAATTTCTGGCGAGGCAATTCCAGGCAAGGAATTTTAGGAAATTCTAGACATGGCAATTCCAAACAAGGGAATTCCAGGCAATTCCAGGAAAGGCAACTTTTGGAAGAAAATTCCAGGAAATTCCAGGCAAGGCAATTAGATGCTAGGCAATTTCAGGAAAGATAATTCCAGGCAATTCCAGGCAAGGCAAATCCAGGCAAAGCAATTTCAGGCAATCCCTGGCAAGGTAATTCCAGGCAAGGCAATTACAATGACTTTCAGAAAATGAAACTCCAGGCAAGTAATTTTTGGCAATTCCAAGCAAGGCAAATCCATGCAAGGCAATTCCAGACAATTTTTGGTATGGCAATTCCTGGTAATTGCAAGCAAGGCAATTCCAGGAAAGGCAATTTTAGACTTTTCCAGGCATGGCAATTCCAGTCAGGGCAATTCCAGGCAAAACAATTGTACACAAGGCATTTCCAGGCAATACCAGGCAAGGCAATACCAGGCAAGGCAATTTCAGGCAATACCAGGCATATCTAGGCAAGGCAATTCCAGGCGAGGCAATTCCAGGCAAGAAAATTCCAGGCAATTCCAGACAAAACAATTCCTGGCATTTCAATGCCATCCACTTCCAGGCAAGGCATTTGCAGGCACTTCAAGGCAAGGGAGTTTTAGGCAAGGCAACTCCATTCAATCCGAGGCAAGGAAGTTTCAGGCAAGGCAATATCAGGCAACTCCAGGCAAGGTAATTTCTGGCAAAGCAATTTTAGGTAACACAATTTCAAGTCTGTCCAGGTGAGGCAATTCCAGGCAGGGTAATTTCATGCAATTCCAGGGAGGGCAATTCCAGGCAATTCCAGGCAAGGCAATTTCAGAAAAGGCAATTTCAGGCTAGGTAATTCCTGGCAAGTCAATTTCAGGCAAGGGAATTTCAGGCAATTCCATACAAGGCAATTGCAGGCAAGGCAATTACAGGCAATTTAAGAAAAGAAAATTTCTGGCAAAAAATATTTCATGCAGTGCAATTTCAGTCAAATCCAGGCAAAGCAACTTCAGGCAAGAAAATTTCAAGAAATTCCAGGGAAGGCAATTCCAGGCAATGCAATTCCAGCAAGTTGATTCCAGGCAAGGCATTTTCAGGCAATTACAGGTAATTCCAGGCTAGGCAATTTCAGGAATGGGAAGTTCAGGCAATTCCAGGTAAGGCAATTACAGGCAATTCTATGCAATGCAATTCCAGGTATTTTCAGGCTAGGCAATTCCAGCAAAGCATTTCCAAGCATTTCCAAGCAAGAAAATTTCAGGCAATTCTAAGCAAGTTTATTTCAATCAAAGCAATTCCAGAAAATTTCAAGCAAGGCAATTACAGGTTAAGCAATTCTAAGCTAGGAAATTTCAGGCAAATCCAGGCATGGCTATTCAAGGTAAAGAAATTACAGGATATTTCAGGCAAGGCAATTTAGAAAAATTTTAGGCAAGGCACTTTTAAGAAAGGTAATTTCAGGCAATACCAGGCAAGGAAATTCAAGGCAAGGCAATTCCATTCAAGAAAATTCCATGAAAGGAAATTTCAGGCAATTACAGGCAAGGCAATACCAGGTAAGGCAATTTCAGAAAATTTTATGGAAGGAAATTCCGGGAAAGACAATTTCAGGCAATTCCAAGCAAGGCAATTCCAGTCAATTCCAAGAAAATCAATTTTAGTCGAGGAAATTCTAGGCAATTCCAGGCAAGGCAATTCCAGGCATGGCACCTCCAGGGGATTCCAGGCAAAGCAATTCCAGGTAAGACATTTTCAGGCAATTCCAGTCCAGACAATTTCTGGTAGGGCAATGGCAAGCAATTTCAGGCAAAGAAATTCCAGGCAATGCAATTTCAGGCAATTCCAGGTAAGGCAATTTCTGGCACTTTCAATCAAGGCACTTCCATGCAATTTCAGGCAAGGCAATTATTCCAGGCAATGCAAGGCAAGGCAATTATTGCCGGCAAGGTAAGGCAAAGCAAGAGCAGGCAATGCCAAGCAATGCAAGGCGAGGCTATGAAAGGCAAGGTAATTCCAGGCAAAGCAAGGCAAAACAAGGCAATTCCATGCAAGGAAATTCCAGGCAATATTAGACAAGCAATACCATTCAATTCCAGGCAAGCTAATTCCAGGCAAGGCAATTTCAGACAATTCCTGGCAGGGCAATTTCAGGCAAGGCTATTCTAGGCAATACTATGAAAGTCAATTCAAGGCAAGGCATTTTTAGAAATTTCCAGGCAAGGCAATTTTAGGAAAAGCATTTCCAGGCATTTCCAACAAGACACTTTCAGGCAATTTTATGCAAGGCATTTCAGGCAATTTCAAGCAAGGCAATTCCTGGTAAGGCAATTGTAGGAAAAGCAACTTCAGGCAAATCCACGCAAAGCAATTCCAGGCAAAGCAATTTCAGGATATTCAAGGCAAGGAAATTCCAGGAAATTTCAGGAAAGGCAATTTTAAGCAAGGTAATTCCAGGCAATCCCAGGCAAGCAAATTCCAGGCAAGGCAATTCTATTTAAGAAAATTCCACACAAGGACATTTCAGGCAATTCCAGGCAACAAAATACCAGGCAAGGCAATCCCTGGAGATTCCATGGAAGGGAGTTCCATGGAAGGCAATTCAAGGCATATCCAGGCAAGGTAATTCCAAGCAAAGCAACTTCAGGTGATTCCAGGCAAGGCAATTCCAGGCAAGACATTTCCAGGCAATTCCAGTTTAGGTAATTCCTGGCAAAGTAATTCCAAGCAATTCCAGGCAAGGATGTTCCAGGCAAGGCAATTCCAGGCAATTCTAGGTAAGGCAATTCCTGGCAGTTCCAATCAGGGCACTTCCACGCAATTCCATGCAAGGCAATTATTCCAGGAAATGCAAGGCAAGGCAATTATTAAAAGCAACGCAAGAAAAAAATAGGCAAACAAGGCAAGACAATTGCAGAAAATTACAGGCAAGGCAATTTCAGGCAATTCCAGGCATTCCAGGCAATTGCAGGCAAGTTGATTACAGGCAAGAAAATTTTAGGCAATTCCAGGCAATGGAATTTCAAGCAACTCCAGGCAAGGTAATTCCAGGAAATGCAATTCCAAGCAATTCCAGGCTATACAATTCCAGGCAATTCCAGGTATTTTAATTCCAGGCAAGGCAATTTCAGGCAATTCCAGACACAGCAACTCCAGGCAAGGCTATTCCAGGCAATTCTACGCAAGGCAATTGAAGGCAAGGCAATTTCAGGCATTTCCAAGCAAGACAATTTCAGGCAAAGCATTTTCAGGAAATTCCAAACAAGACACTTCCAGGAAATTTCAGGCAAGGCAATTCCAGGCAAGGTAACTTCAAGAAAACTATTCCTCGTAAGGCAATTCTAGGCAAGGCAATTTTAGGCAAATCCAGGCAAAGCAATTCCATTCAAAGCAATTCCAGGCTATTCCAGGCAAGGCAATTCCAGGAAATTTCAGGCAAGGTCATTTTAAGCAAGGGAATTCCAGGTAACTCCAGGAAAGACAATACCAGGCAAGGCAATTCCATGAATTTCCAAGGAAGGCAATTCCAGGCAAGGGAATTCCAAAAAAAATTTAGGCAAAAAAATTCCAGTCAATTCCAGGCAAATCAATTTTAGTTGAAGCAATTCCAGGCAATTCCAGGGAAGGCAATTCTAGGCAAGGCAACTCCAGGTGTTTCCAGGCAAGGCAATTCCAGGCAATATATTTCCAGGCAATTTCTGTCCAGGAAAATTCTGGCAGTACAATTCCAAGCAATTCCATGCAAGAAAGTTTTAGGCAGGGCAATTCCAGGCAATTCCAGGCAACGCAATTCCTGGCAGTTCGAATCAAGGCACTTTCACGCAATTCCATGCAAGGCAATTGTTCCAGGCAATGCAAGAAAAGGCAATTATTCCAGGCAAGGCAAGGGTAGGCAAAGCAATTCCAGGCAAAGCAAGGCAAGGCAATTTAGGGAATTACAGGCAAGGCAAGCTAATTTCATGCTATTCCAGGCAAATCCAGGCAAAGCAATTTCATGCAAGACAATTTCAGGTAATTCAAGGGTAGGTAATTCCAGGCAAGGCAAGTTCAGGCAATTCCAGGAAGTGCAATTTCAGGCAAGGCTATTTCTGGCAATTATATGCAAGGCAATTCAAGACAAGGCAATTTATGTCATTTCCAGGCAAGGCAATTCCAGGAAAAGCATTTCCAGGCAATCCCAAGCAAGAGAATTCCAGGCAATTCCTGCCAAGGCAGTTCCAGGGAAGGAAATTTTAGGCAATTTCGAGCAAGGTCATTTTTGTTAAGGCAATTCTAAGCAAGGCAATTTCAGGCAAATTCAGGCAAGGTAATTTCAGGCAAAGCAATTCCAGGCTATTCTAGGCAAGGCAATACCAGAAAATTTCCAGCCAGGCAATTTAACGCAAGGTAATTCCAGGCAATTCCAGGCAAGGAAATTCCAGGCAAGACAATTTCATTCAAGAAAATTTCACGCAAGGGAATTTCAGGCTATTTTAGCAAGGCAATACCAGGCAAGGCAAATCCAGAAAATTTTATAAAGCGCAATTCCAGGCAAGGCAATTTTGGGCAATTCCAGAAAAAATCAATTTTAGTGGAGGCAATTCCAGGCTCGGCAATTCCCGGCATGGCAACTCCAGGTGATTCCAGGCAAGGCAATTTCAGGTAAGACATTTCCAGGCAATTCCAGTCCAGGCAATTCCTGGCAGGGCAATTTCAAGCAACTCCAGACAAGAAAATTCCAGGCAAGGCAATTACAGGCATATCCAGGCAAGACAATGTCTGGCACTTTTAATCAAGGAACTTAAACGCAATACCATGAAGGAAATTATTTCAGGCAATGCAAGGAAAACCAATTTCAGGCAAGGGAAAACAAGGCAATGCTAGGCAATTTCAGGCAAAGGAAGGCGAGGCAAGGCAAAACAAGGTAACTCGAGGCAAGGTAAGGCAAGACAAAATAATATCACACAAGGCAATTACAGGCAATAAAATACCAGGAAATTCCTGGCAAAGTAATTCCAGGCAATTCCAGGCAAGGCAAACTCACGCAAAAAAATAATCCAAGCAAATCCAGGCAAGGCAATTCCAGGCAAGGCACTTCCAGGCAATTCCAGGCAAGGCAAATCCAGGCAATTTCTGGCAAGACAATTCCAAAAAGGGCAATTTCAGGCAATTCTAGGCAAGGCAATTTTTGCAAGGCAATTACAGAAAAGAAAATTCCATGGAAGGCAATTCCAGCAAAAAACTGGCAAGACAATACCAAGTAAAACAATTCCAGATATTTCAGGTGTGTCAATTCCTGATAAGGCATTTCAAGCCAATACCAGGGAGAAAAATTCCAGGCAAGGGAATTCCAAGCAATTCCAGACAAGGCAATTCCACAAATGGCAATTCCAGGCAAGGCAAGCAACAGAATTCCAGGCAATTTCAGAAATTGCAATTCCAGGCCGGGCAATTTCAGCCAATTTTAGGAAAGGCAATTCCTGGCAAGAAAATTCCAGAGAGAACAATTTCTGGAAATTTTTGGCAAGGCTATTCCAGGCAAGGGAATTCCAAGAAATTCCACAAAATGCATTTCCCGGCAACACAATTCAAGCCAATTCCATGCAAGACAATAACAACCAAGGCAATTCCAGGCAAGGCAATTCCAGGCATTTTCAGACAGCGAAAACCCAAGGAAGGCAATTTCAGGCAATTCCAGGCAAGGCAACTCAAGGCAAGGCAATTCCAGAAAATTTCAGCCAAAACAATTTCAGGCAAATCCAGGCAAGGCAATTTCAGAAGGCAATTTCAGGTAACTTCAGGCAAGGTAATTTTAGGCTAGGCAATTCCAGGCAATTGTGGACAAGGTAATTCCCGGCAAGGCAATCTCAAAAACTTCATTCAAAGAAATTCCAAGCAATGCAATTATAGGCAAGGAAATTTTATGAAATTCAATTCCAGGCAATTATCTGCAAGTCAATTATCAGAAAGGCAACTCCAGGCATTTCCAGGGAATGCAATTCAAGGCAAGGCATTTAGAGGCAATTCCAAGTAAGGTAATTTCAGGAAAGGCAATTCCAGGATAGAAAATTTCAGGCAATGCCAGGAAAGGCCATTCCAGGCAAGGCATTTCAGGGAATTCCAGGCAAAAAATTTCAGGCAAGGCAATTTCAGGAAAGGCAATTTCAGGTAACTCCAGGCAAGGAAATTCTAGGCGAGGCAATTCCAGGCAATTCTAGTCAAGGTAATTCCAGAAAGACAACCTCAAAAACTCCATGCAAGGGAATTCCAAGCAATGCAATTCTAGGCAAGAAAATTTCATGCAATTCAATTTCAGGCAATTCCCTTCAAGGCAATTATCCGAAAGGCATCTCCAGGAATTTCCAGGGAATGCAATTTTAGGCAAGGCATTTCCAGGCAATTTCAAGCAAGGCAATTCCAGGCTAGAAAATTCCAGGAAATTCCATGACAACTATTTCAGGCAAGGCATTTCCAGGCAATTCCAGTCAAGGCAATTCAGGGAATTGAGGCAAGGTAATTCCAGGAAACTTCAGGCAGGGAAACACAAGCCAAGGCAATTTTAGGCAATTCCAGGCAGGGAAAAACAAGCCAAGGCAATTCCAGGCAATTTCAGGCTAGGTAATTCCAGGCAAAACAAATCCAGACTAAAAAATTTCAGGCAACTCCAGGCACGACAGTTTTATGCCAGGCAATTCCACGAAATTCCAGGAAAGGCAATTTCTGCAAACGCAATTTCAGGATACTCCAGGCTAGGCAATTCCAGGCAAGAAAATTCCAGGTAAAGAAATTACGGGCAAATCCTTGAAATCCAATTACAGACAAGGAAATTTCAGGAAGTTCCAGGAAATGCAATTTTTGGCAAGGCAATGTTAGGCAAGGGAATTCCAGGCAATTCCATGGAAGGCAATTCCAGGCAAGGCAATTCCAAAAAATTCTAGGCAAGGCAATTCTTGGCAAGGCAATTTCAGAAAAATCCAAGCCAGGCAATTTCAGGAGAGGCAATTCCACGTAATTCCATGCAGGAAAATAGGAATGTGCAATTCCAGGCAATTCCAGGCATGGCAAATCCAGGCAAGAAAATTAGAGGAAATTACTGGCAAGGCAATTTCAGGAACTTGCAGGAAAGGCATTTCCGGGCAAGAAAATTTTAGGCAATTCCAGAAAAGGCAATTTTAGCAAGGTAATTTAAGGCAATTGCAGTGATGACAAATTTAGGCGAGGCAATTCCAGGCAATTCCAGGCAACGCAATTCAAGGCAAAGCAATTCCAGGTCAAGCAATTACAGGCAATTCCACAGAAGGCAATCCTGGCATGGTAATTCCAAGCAATTCCAGGCAAGGCCATTCCAGGCAAGGGAATTCCAGAAAATTTCAGGAAAGGCAATTCCAGCCAAAACAAATTTAGGGGAGGCAATTTTAGGCAATTCCAGGAAAAGCAATTCCAGGCATTTTCAGGAAAGGCAATGCTGCAATGTAAATCCCAAGCAATTCCAGGCAAGGCAATTCCAGGAAGTTCCAGGCAAGGCAATTCCATGCAAGGCAATTTGATGCAATTCCAGGAAAGGCAATTCCAGAAAGTTCCAGGCAAGAAAATTTTAGGCAATACACTTTTAGGCACTTACAGGGAAAAAAATTTCAGGGAAAATAACTGCACTCAAGGCATTTCCAGAAAATTACAGGCAAGGCA
>JAPYYA010004179.1:0-12067 GCA_028533165.1 Leontopithecus rosalia | reverse complement strand
AAATAGGAGAAAAAGAAAAAGCAAAGATAAGAAATCAGACAGATCAGTGTGCACCACTGAAACAAAACGGGGTACCTGCTGGACTCCACCCCTAGCCCAGGATTTTCTATGATGTACTGTTTCCCTCTTGTCACCTGGGCTGCTGTCCAACAGTGCGATCTTGGCTTATTGCCACACCGGCCTTCAGGGTTCAAGTGATTGTCCTACCTATGCCTTCAATGTAGCTGGGGTTGCATTTGTCCTCACCATTTTGACCAGCTATCTTTCTATATTTTTATAATTCGTACCTCAATGTGTATTTGATTTCTAAAACCCAGGCACAATTTCAAAAAAATACGTATATAGATGAAAAGGGAAAACTGCACGTCTTGCTTGTCATTTTCACCCTGCGGCCACCCCGGGATTCTGTACGGCTTCCTGATTATAAGGTACATGATTCCGAAGCGAGCGCATTCCATGCCTGCCTCAGATTTTGTATTTTTCTCTTTTCTTATGTTTTATATAAGGAGCGTGTTGCCTCGTGATGTTGGAGGCCCATGTCGAACCTGTGACATCACAATCTCGGCATTCCAAAGTGCTACGGTTACAGGGGGGAGCCACCGAGCCCAAACCAAGTTTTGTTTTTGTTTCAGAGACTGGGTTTTACCATTTTTGGGGGCGGCTAAAACCCAGAACATCGCCTGTTCCACCCTTATTGGTATTTAGATTGCCTGGATGAAAGGCTGCCTTGAGCCACCACGCCTGACCGGCCGACATTATTATTAAAAACAAATCAGGGAGACTGGGCTGGGCTCTGTGACTCACACCAGCAATCCTAGGGCGTTGGGAGGCCTAGGTGAGCCGGTCAACTGAGGTCACAGGTTCCAGATCAGCCTGTGCATCCCACTGAAATCTCGCCACACTTGAAAGAGGAGAAGAAGAAAAAGAAAAGAAATCAGACAGATCAGTGTGCACCACTAAAACGAAATGGGGTGCCTGCCGAACTCGAACCCTAGCCCAGCCTTTCCTTATGACGTACTGTTTTCCTCTTGTGACCTGGGCTGGAGTGCAACGGTGCGATTTTGGCTTATTGCCACACCGCTTTTCTGGGTTCAAGCGATTCTCCTGCCTATGCCTTCAATGTAGCTGGGGTTGCAGGTGTCCACTCCACCACGTCCAGCTATCTTTCTATATTTTTATAACTCGTACCTCAAGTCTATGTGTATTTGATTTCTAAAACACAGCCACAATTTTGAAAAATACATATATAAATGAAAACGGAACACTGCACGTCTTGTGTGTCATTTTCACCCTGCAGAAACCCCGGGATTCCGTACGGCATTCTGATTATATTGTACATGATTACGAGGCAAGCACATTCCATGCCTGCCTCAGATTTCTTATTTTGCTGTTTTTATTTTTTATATAGGGAGTCTGTTGCACCCGGCCATTGGAGGCCCGTGTCGAACCGGTGATTTCAGGATCCGTTCTACTCACCATTCCAAAATGCTATTATTACAGGGAAGAACCACTGAGCCCAACCCAAGTTTTGTTTTTCTTTCAGAGCCCGGGTTTCGCCATTTTGTTTGGGGTGGGCTCAAACCCACAACCCCTCCAGTTCCACCCTAACTGGTATTTAGATTGCCTGTATGAAAGTTTCCCGTGAGCCACCTCGCCGGTTTTCTGACTTTATTATTAAAAAACAAATCATGGAGACTGGGCCGGTCTCTGTGACACACACCAGCAATCCTAGCGCTTTGGAAGGCCTACGTGAGCGGGTCAACTGAGGTCGTGGGTCCCTGATCAGCCTGTGCATCACATTGAAAACTCGCCACACTTAAAATAGGAGAAGAAGAAAAAGAAAAGAAAAGAAAGACAGATCAGTGTGCACCAGTGAAACAAAAACGGGGTGCCTGCGGGACTCCACCCCTAGCCCAGCCTTTCCTTATGACGTACTGTTTCCCTCTTGTCACCAGGGCTGAAGTGCAAAGGTGTGACCTTGGTTTATTGCCACACCGGCCTTCTGGGTTCAAGCCATTGTCCTGCCTATTTTTTCAATATAGCGGGGGTTGCAGGTGTCAACACCACCAGGTACAGCTAATTTTCTATATTTTTCTCACTCGTACCTCAAGTCGATGTGTATTTGATATCTAAAACCCAGCCACAATATCGAAAAATACGTATATAAATGAAAAGGGAACACTGCGCATCTTGCTTGTCATTTTCACATTGCAGCCACCCCGGATTCCATACGGCTTCCTGATTATAGTGTACGTGATTTTGAAGTGAGCGTATTCCATGCCTGCCTCAGAATTTTTATTTTACTTTGTTTTTATGGTTAATATAGGGAGAGTGTTGCGTCCTGTCCTTGGAGGTCCGTGTTGAACTTGTGACTTCAGAGTCCTTTCTCCTCGGCATTCCAAATGGCTGGCATTACAGGGCGGAGCCGCTATGCCCAACCCAAGTTTTGTTTTCCTTTCAGAGATCAGGTATCACCATTTTGTTTGGGGCGGGCTCAAACCCACAATCTGGCCTGTTCCACCCTAATTGGTACTCAGATTGCCTGGATGAAAGGCTCTCCTGAGCCACCAGGCCTGGCCGGCTTACATTATTATTAAAAAACAAATCAGGGAGACTGGGATGGGCTCTGTGACACACACCAGCAATCCTAGCCCTTTGGGAAGCCTAGGTGAGAGGGTCCATTGAGGTCGCGGATTCCACATCAGCCTGTGCATCTCACTAAAATCTCAGCACACTTAAAAAAAGAGAAAAAGAAAAAGAAAAGAAAAGAAATCAGACAGATCAGCGTGCACCAATGAAACGAAACGGGATGCCTGCGGGACTCCACCCCTAGCCCAGGCTTTCCTTATGACATACTGTTTCCCTCTTGTCACCCAGGCTGGAGTCCAACAGTGAGATCCTGGCTTATTGCCACACCGGGCTTCTGGGTTCAAGCGATTGTCCTGCCTATGCCTTCAATGAAGCCAGGGTTGCATTTTTCCACACCACCACGTCCAGCTAACTTTCTATATTTTTGTAACTCGTGCCTCAAATCTATGTGTATTTGATTTCTAAAACACAGCCACAATTTTGAAAAATACATATATCGATGAAAACCCAACACTGCACGTCTTGCGTGTCATTTTCACGCTGTGGCCACCCTGGGATTCCGTATGGCTTCCTGGTTATTTTGTACATGATTCCGAAGCGAGCACATTCCATGGCTGCCTCAGATTTCCTATTTTACTCTGGTTTTATGGTTTATATTCGGAGTGTGTTGCATCCTGTCATTGGAGGCTCCTGTCGAACCTGTGACTTCAGGATCCATTCTCCTCGACATTACAAAGTGCTGGGGTTACAGAGGGGAGCCGCCGAGCCCAACCCAAATTTTGTTTTCGTATCAGAGACCGGTTTCACTATTTTGTTTGGGGCGGGCTCAAACCCACAACCTCACCTGTTCCACCCTAATTGGTAATCAGATTGAATGGACGAAAGGCTCAGGTGAGCCACCGGGCCCGGCCAACCTACTTTATTATTAAAAAACCAATCAGAAAAACTGAGCCAGGCTCTGTGACACGCAACAGCAATCCTAGCACTTTGGGAGGCCGAGGTGAGCTGGTCCACTTAGGTCGCGGGTTCCAGATCATCCAGCGCATCCCGGTGATAACTAGCCACACTTAAAATAGGAGAAAAAGAAAAAGAAAAGGAAAGAAATCAGACAGATCTGTGTGCACCACTGAAACGAAATGGGGTGCCTGCAGGACTCCACCGCTAGACCAGCCTTTTCTTATGACATACTGGTTTCCTCTTGTCACCTGGGCTGGAGTGCAATGGTGGGACCTTGGCTTATTGTCACACTGGCCTTCTGAGTTCAAGCAATTGTCCTGCCTATACCTGCAATGTACTTGGGGTTGCAGGTGTCCACACCACCATGTCAAGCTAAATTTCTATATTTTTATAACTTGTATTTCAAGTCCTAAAACACAGCCACAATTTCGAAGAATACATATATAAATTAATATGGAACAGTGCACTTCTTCCATGTCATTTGCACGCTGCGGCCACCCAGGGATTTCATAAGGCATACTGATTATAGTGCACGTGATTACGAGGCGATGGCATTCCATGCCTGCCTCAGATTTCTTATTTTACTCTGTTTTTATGTTTTAT
Source organism: Leontopithecus rosalia (assembly GCA_028533165.1). NCBI lineage: Eukaryota > Metazoa > Chordata > Mammalia > Primates > Cebidae > Leontopithecus > Leontopithecus rosalia. Next base: position 7,918 of record JAPYYA010004179.1, on the reverse strand, counting down.
ATAGGAGCATGTTGCATCCTGTCATTGGAGGCCCATATCAAAGCTTTGACTTCACGATCCGTCCTCCTCGGCATTCCATAGTGCAGAGGTTACAGGGGCGAGCCGCCAAGCCAAACCCAAGTTTTGTTTTTGTTTCAGAGACCAGGTTTCACCATTTTTTGGTGGCTGGCTCAAACCCACAAACTCGCCTGTTTTACCCTAATTGGTATTCAGATTGCCTGGATGAAAGGCTCCCCTAAGCCACCGGTTCCAGTCGGTTTAATTTATTATTAAAAAAACAAATCAGGAAAACTGGGCTGGGCTGTGTGACACACAGCAGAAATCCTAGCCCTTTGGCAGGCTTAGGTGAGCGGGTCCATTGAGGTCGAGGGTTCCAGATCAGCCTGAGCATCCCAGTGAAAACTCGCCACACATAAAATAGGAGAAAAAGAAAAAGAAAAGATAAGAAATCAGACAGATCAGTGTGCACCAGTGAAACAAAACCGGGTGCCTGCGGGGCTCCACCCCTAGCTCAGGCTTTCTTTATAACGTACTGTTTTTCTCTTGTCACCCGGGCTGGAGTCCAAGAGTGCAATCTTGGCTTACTGCCACACCAGCCTTCTGGGTTCAGTGATTGTTCTGCCTATGCCTTCAATGTAGCTGGGGTTGCATTTGTCCTCACCAATTCGTCCAGCTAACACTCTATATTTTTGTAACTCGTACCTCAAGCCTATGTGAATTTGATTTCTAAAACCCAGCCACAATTTCGAAAAATATGTATATAGATGAAAAGGGAACACTGCACGTCTTGCTTGTCATTTTCACGCTGCAGCCACCCCGGTATTCTGTACGGCTTTCTGATTATAAGGTACGTGATTCCGAAGTGAGAGCATTCCATGCCTGACTCAGATTTCTTATTTTGCTCTGTTTTTATGTTTTATATAGGGAGCATGTTGCGTCGTTCCGTTGGAGGCCCGTATTGAACCTGTGACTTCACGATCTGTCCTCCTAGGCATTCCAAAGTGCTGGGGTTACAGGGAGGAGCCGCCGAGGCCAACTTAAGTTTTGTTTTTGTTTCAGAGATCGGGTATCACCATTTTGGTTGGGGCGGGCTCAAACACACAACCTCGCCTGTTCCACCCTAATTGGTATTCAGATTTCCTGGATGAAAGGCTCCCATGAGCCACTGCGAATGGCCGACCAAATTTATTATTAAAAAACAAATCTGGGAGACTAGACCGGGCTCTGTGACACACACCAGGTATCCTAGCCCTTTGGGAGGCCTAGGTGAGAGGGTCCATTGAGGTCGCGGGTTCCAGGTTAGTCTGGGCATCCAGTGAAACCTCGCCACACTTAAAATAGGAGAAAAAGAAAAAGAAAAGAAAAGAAATCAGACAGATCAGTGTGCACCACTGAAACGAAACGGGGTGCCTGCGGGACTCCAACCCTAGTGCAGCCATTCCTTATGACCCACCGTTTTCCTCTTGTCACCCGGGCTGGAGTGCAACAGTGCGAACTTGGCTTATTGCCACACTGGCCTTCTGGGTTCAAGCGATTGTCCTGCCTATGCCTTCAATGTATGTGGGGTTGCAGGTGTCCACACCACCACATCAAGCTAACTTTCTATATTTTGATAACTTGTACCTCAAGTCCTAAAACACAGCCACAATTCCGAAAAATACATATATATATTAATATGGAACACTGCACATTTTGCGTGTCATTTTTATGCTGTGGCCTCCCTGGGATTCTGTAGGGCATACTGATTATAGTGTATGTGATTTTGAGGCGATGGCTTTCAATGCGTTCCTCAGATTTCTTATTTTACTCTGTTTATATGTTTTATATAGGAGCGTGTTGCATCCTGTCCTTAGAGGCCCTTGTCAAATCTGTGACTTTATGATCCATTCTCCTCGGCATTCCATAGTGCAGGGGTTACACAGGGGAGCCACTGAGCCAAACCCATGTTTTGTTTTGGTTTCAGAGACCGGGTTTCGCCATTTTCTTTTGGGCAGGCTCAAACCCACAACCTCACCTGTTCCACCCTAATTGGTATTCAGATTGAATGGATGAAAGTCTCCCCTGAGCCACCGGGTCCGGTCGGTTTAGTTTATTATTTAAAACAAATCAGGGAAACTGTGCCGAACTCTGTGACACACACCAGCAATCCTAGCCCTTTGGGAGGCCTAGGTGATCTGGTCCATTGAGGTCGAGGGTTCCAGATCAGCCTGTGCATCCCGGTGAAAACTCGCCATCCTTAAAACAGGAGAAAAAAAAAAGCAAAGATAAGAAATTAGACAGATCAGTGTGCACCACGGAAACAAAACGGGGTGCCTGCGGGACTCCAGCCCTAGCCCAGGCTTTCCTTATGATGTACTGTTTCCCTCTTTTCACCCGGGCTGGAGTCCAACAGTGCAATCTTGGCTTATTGACACACCAGCTTTCTGGATTCAAGTGATTGTCCTGCCTATGCCTTCAATGTTGCTGGGGTTGCATTTGTCCTCACCATTTCGTCCAGCTAACTTTCTATATTTTTGTAACTCATACCTCAATTCTATGTATTTTATTTCTAAAACTCAGTCACAATTGCGAAAAATATGTATATAGATGAAAAGGGAACACTGCACATCCTGCTTGTCATTTTCATGCTGCGGCCACGCCAGGATTTCATAAGGCTTCCTGATAATAGTGTACGTGATTCGAAGGTGAGCGAATTTCATGCCTGCCTCAGAATTTTTATTTTACACTGTTTTTATGGTTAATATAGGAAGCGCATTGCATCCTGTCATTGGAGGCCCGTGTCGAACCTGTGATTTCAGGGTTCGTCCTCCTCGGCATTCCAAAGTGCTGGCATTACAGGGCAGAGCCGCTGAACCCAACCCAAGTTTTGTTTTTGTTTCAGAGATCGGGTATCACCATTTTGTTTGTGACAAGCTCAAACCCAGAACCCCGCCTGTTCCACCCAAATTGGTATTCAGATTGCCTGAATGAAAGGCTCCTATGAGCCACTGGTCCTGGCCAGCTTACTTTATTATTAAAAAACAAATGGGGGAAACTGAGCCTGGCTCTGTGACACACACCAGCAATCCTAGCTCTTTAGGAGCCCTAGGTGAGCGGGTCCATTGAGGTCGCGGGTTGTAGATCAGCCTGCACATCCCAGTGAAACCTTGCCACACATAAAATAGGAGAAAAAGAAAAGAAAAGAAAAGAAATCAGACAGATCAGTGTGCACCACTGAAACAAATCGGGGTGCCTGCGGGGCTCTACCACTAGCCCAGCCTTCCTATACGACCTTCTGTTTCCCACTTGTCACCCGGGCTGGAGTGCAATGGTGCAATCTTAGCTTATTGTCACACAGGCCTTCTGAGTTCAAGCGATTGTCCTGCCTATGCCTTCAATGTAGCTGGGGTTATAAGTGTCCACACCACCATGTCAAGCTTACTTTCTATATTTTACAACTTGTACCTCAAGTCCTAAAACACAGCCACAATTTTGAAAAATACATATATAAATTAATACGGAACAATGCACTTCTTGCGTGTCATTTTCACGCTGCGGCCACCCAGGAATCCGTAGGGCTTACGAATTATAGTGTACATTATTCCGAAGCGAGCGCATTCCATGCCTGCCTCAGATATTTTATTTTACTCTGTTTTAATGGTTTATATTGGGAGCGTGTTGCATCCTGTTGTTGGAGGCCCCTGTCCAACTGTGACTTCACTATCCGTCCTCCTCGGCATTTTAAAGTGCTGGGGTTACAGGGGGTAGCCGCTGGGCCAAACCCAAGTTTTCTTTTTGTTTCAGAGACCGGGTTTAACCATTTTGTTTGGAACGGCCACTAACCCACAACCTTGCCTGTTCCACCCTAATTGGTATTCAGATTGCCTGGATGAAATGCTCCCATAAGCCCCCGCGAATGGCCGGCCGAATTTATTATTAAAGAACAAATCAGGGAGACTAGGCCTGGCTCTGTGACTCACACCAGCAATCCCAGCCCTTTGGGAGGCCTAGGTGAGTGGGTCCATTGAGGTCGCGGGTTTCAGGTTAGCCTGTGCATCCCAGTGAAAACTCGCCACACTTAAAATAGGAGAAAAAGAAAAAGAAAAGATAAGAAATCAAACAAATCAGTGTGCACCAGTGAAACAAAACGGGGTGCCTGTGGGACTCCACTCCTATCCCAGGCTTTTCTTATGACGTACTGTTTTTCTCTTGTCACGTGAGTTGGAGTCCAAGAGTGCATTCCTGGATTATTGCCACACCACGCTTCCGGGTTCAAGCGATTGTCCTGCCTATGTCTTCAATGAAGCTGGGATTGCAATTGTCCACACCACCACGTCCAGCTAACTTTCTATATTTTTGTAACTCGTACCTCAAATCTATGTGTATTTGATTTCTTAAACACAGCCACAATTTCGAAAAATACATATATAAATAATAACGGAGCACTGCACTTCCTGCGTGTCATTTTCATGCTGCGGCCACCCCGGGATATCGTACAGGATCCTGATTATAGTGTACGTGATTCCGAGGCGAACGCATTCCATGCATGCCTCAGATTTCTTATTTTGCTCTGTTTTTATGTTTTATAAATGGAGCGTGTTGCGTCGTGCCATTAAAGGCCCGTGTCGAACCTGTGACTTCACGATCCCTCCTAGTCAGCATTCCAAAATGCTGGGGTTACAGGGAAGACCCACCAAGCCCAAGCCAAGTTTTGTTTTCATTTCAGACACCGGGTTTCACCATTTTGTTTGGGGCAAACTCATACCGAGAGCCCCGCCTGTTCAACCCTAACTGGTATTCAGATTGCCTGGATGAAAGGCTCCCATGAGCCACCGTGCTTGGCCATCCGACTTTATTATTAAAAAGCAAATCAGGGAGACTGGGCAGGACTGTGTGACACACACCAGCAATCCTAGCCCTTTGGGAGGCCTAGGTGAGCGGGTTCATTGAGGTTGAGGGTTCCAGTTCAGCCTGCGCATTCAGGTGAAACCTCGCCACACTTACAATAGGAGAAAAAGAAAAAGTAAAGAAAAGAAATCAGACAGATCAGTGTGCACCACTGAAACAAAACGGGGTTCCTACAGGCCTCCACTGCTAGCCCAGTCTTTTCTTATGACGAACTGTTTTTCTCTTGTCACCTGGGCTGAAGTGCAATGGTGCGATCTTGGCTTATTGTCACACAGGCCTTCTGAGTTCAAGCGATTGTCCTGCCTATGACTTCAATGTAGCTGGGGTTGCAGGTGTCCACACAACCACGTCAAGCTAACTTTCTATATTTTTATAACTTGTACCTCATGTCCTAAAACACAGCCACAATTTTGAAAAATACACATATAAATTAATACAAAACACTGCACGTCTTGAGTGTCATTTTCACACTGCGGCCACCTCGGGACTCTGTACGGCTTCCTGATTATAGTGTACGTGATTCCGAGGCGATGGCATTCCATGTCTGTCTCAGATTTCTTATTTTACTCTGTTTTTATGTTTTATATAGGGAGCGTGTAGCGTCCTGTCGTTGGAGGCCCGTGTCGAACCTGTCACTTCATGATCCGTCCTCCTCAGCATTCCAAAGTGCTGGGGTTACGGGGGAGGCCGCCAAGCCAAACCCAAGTTTTGATTTCGTTTCAGAATCCGGGTTTTGCCATTTTCTTTGGGGCGAGCTCAAACCAACAACCTCACCTATTCCACCCTAACTGGTATTCAGATTGCCTGGATGAAAGGCTTTGGTGAGCCCCCAGGTCTGGCCAGCCTAATTTAATATTAAAAACAAATCCGGGACACTGAGCCGGGCTCTGTGACTCACAACAGCAATCCTAGCTCCTTGGGAGGCCGAGGTGAGCGGATCCACTGAAGTCGCGGGTTCCAGATCAGCTTGCACATCCTGGAGAAAACTCACCGCACCTAAAATAGGAGAAGAAGAAAAAGAAAAGAAAATAAATCAGACAGATCAGTGTGCACCACTGAAACAAAACGGGGTGCCTGTGGAAGTCCACCTATAGCCTAGCCTTTCCTTATGACAGACTGTTTTCCTCTTGTCACCCAGGCTAAATTGAAACAGTGTGAACTTGGCTTAGTGCCACTCCAGTCTTCTGTGTTCAAGTGATTGTCCTGCCTATGCCCTCAATTTAGCAGGGTTTGCATTTGACTACACCACCACGTCCAGCTAACTTTCTGTATTTTTGTAACCCCTACCTCAAGTCTATGTGTATTTGATTTCTAAAACACAGCCGCAATATCAAGAAATACATACATAAATGAAAAAGGAACACGGAATTTCTTGCGTGTCATTTTCAGGCTGCGGCCACCCCTGGATTTCCTTCGGATTCTTGATTATAGTATACGTGATTCCGAAGCGAGTGCATTCCACGCCTGCCTCAGATTTCTCATTTTGCTCTGTTTTTATGTTTTATTTAGGGGGCGTGTTGGGTCGTGCCATTGGAGGACCCTGTCGAAACTGTGACTTCACAATCTGTCCTACTCGGCATTTCAAAGTCCTGGGGTTGCAGGGGTGAGTCGCCGAGCCCAACTCAAGTTTTGTTTTGGTTTCAGAGACAGGGTTTCACCATTTTGATTGATGGGGTCTCAAACCCAAAACCTCGCCCCATTCACCCTAATTGGTATTCAGATTTCCTTGATGAAAAGCTTGGGTGAGCCACCGCGACGGTCCGGCCGACTTTATTATTAAGAAACAAATCAGGGAGACTGGGCCGGGCCCTGTGACTCACACCAGCAATTTTAGTCCTTTCAAAGGGCTAGGTGAGCGGGACAACTGGGTTCGCGTGTTCCAGATCAACCTGTGAATTCCAATAAAAACTCGCCACACTTAAAGTAGTAGAAGAAGAAAAAGAAAAGAAATCAGATAGATCATTGTGCACCAGTGAAACAAAATGGGGTGCCTGCGGGAGTCCATCTCTAGCCCAACTTTTCCTTATGACAGACTGTTTTCCTCTTGTCACCCGGGCTGGATTGCAACAGTGCGATCTTGGCTTACTGCCACACTGGCCTGGGTTCAAGCCATTATCCTGCCTGTGCCTTCATCGTAGCTGGGGTTGTATTTGTCCACACCACCACCTCCAGCTAACTTTCTATATTTTTGTAACTTGTACCTCAAATCTATGTGTATTTGATTTCTAAAACACAGCCACAATTTCGAAAAATACATACATAAATGAAAACGGAACACTGAACTTCTTGCCTGTAACTTTCATGCTGCAGCCACCCGGGGATTTCGTATGGCTTCCTGATTATAGGTTACATGATTCTGAGGCGAGCGCATTCCAGGCCTGCCTCAGATTTCTTATTTTGTTCTGTTTTTATGTTTTATATAGGGAGCGTGTTGTGTCATGCCATTGGAGGTCTGTGTCGAATCTGTAACTTCATTACCTGTTTTTCTCAGCTTTCCAAAATGCTGGGGTTACAAGGAAGAGCCACTGAGCCCAACCCAAGTTTTGTTTTTGTTTCAGAACTGGGTTTCACCACTTTGTTTGGGGTGGGCTCAAACCCACAACGCACCCTGTTCCACCCTAATTGGTATTTAGATTGCCTAGATGAAATCTCCTGTGAGCCATGACACCCGGCCTGCTGACTTTATTATTGAAAAACAAATCAGGGAGCCTGGACCTGGCACTGCGACACACACAAGCAATGGGAGCCCTTTGGTAGGCCTAGGTGAGCAGATTCACGGAGGTAGCATGTTCCAGATTACCCTGCCCATCCCAGTGAAAACTCGACACAGTTAAAATAGAAGAAGAAAAAAAAAGAATAGAAATCAGAAAGATTAATGTGATCCAATGAAACAAAACGGGATGCCTGCCGGAATACAACCCTAACCTAGCCTTTCCTTATGACGTACTGTTTTCCTCTTGTCTCCCGGGCTACAGTGCGAAGGTGCGATCTTGGCTTATTGCAACACTGGCCCTCTGGGTTCAAGCAATTG
>JAPYYA010004178.1:0-12069 GCA_028533165.1 Leontopithecus rosalia | reverse complement strand
CAATATGACGAGCTGGCTCGGAAGAACCGAGAGGAACTGGACAAGTACTGGACTCAGCTGATTGAGGAGAGTACCACAATAGTCACCACACAGTCCACTGAGGTTGAAGCTGCTGAGATGACGCTCACGGGGCTGAGACGTACAGTCCAGTCCTTGGAGATCGACCTGGACTCCATGAGAAATATGAAGATCAGCTTGGAGAACAGCCTGAGGGAGGTGGAGGCCCGCTACACCCTGCAGATGGAGCAGCTCAACGGGATCCTGCTGCACCTGGAGTCAGAGCTGGCACAGACCCGGGCAGAGGGACAGCGCCAGGCCCAGGAGTACGAGGCTCTGCTGAACATCAAGCTGGAGGCTGAGATCGCCACCTACCGCCGCCTGCTGGAAGATGGCAAGGACTTCAGTCTCAGTGATGCCTTGAACAGCAGCAACTCCATGCAAACCATCCAAAATACAACCACCCGCCGGATAGTGGATGGCAAAGTGGTGTCTGAGACCAACGACACCAAAGTTCTGAGACATTAGGCCAGCAGAAGCAGGGACCCTTGGGGGAGCAGGAGGCCAATAAAAAGTTCAGAGGCCAAAAAAAAACAAAACAAAACAAAACAAAAACACATGTCTCTAGGGAGTTCTAAACTTTCCCACATTTTTCTATCTTCTGAGCCCTCCAAACTGTTCCAATCCCTGTCTATTACCCATTTTTAAGTCACTTCTACATTTTCAGGTATCTACAGCAGTGCTCCTCTCTACTGGTACCAATTTACTGGATTAGTCTGTTTTCATACTGCTGATACAGACATACCTGAGACTGGGCAATTTGCAAAAGAAAGAGATTTAATAGACTTACAGTTCCACATGGCTGGGGAAGCTTCATAATCATGGCAGAAGGCAAGGAGGAGCAAGTCATGTCTTACATAGATGGCACAGGCAAAGAGAGAGAGAGCGTGTGCGGGGAAACTCCCCCTTATGAAGCCATCAGATCTGGTGAGACTTATTCACTATCATGAGAACAGCACAAGAAAGACTTGCCCCCATGATTCAGTTTCCTTCCACTGGGTCCCTTTTATCATATGTGGGAATTCAAGTTAAGACTTGGGTTAGGACACAGCTAAACCATATCAGACACCAACCAGCTCCCTTGCCTTCCAGCTTCTGGTTGGCCAGTGGGGAATCCTGGAAGGGGGAAAGGGTAGGCCAGACTTTCTCCTGTGAGCTGGCTGCACTCCTCCCCTGCCTGAAGGTCTCCATTCCCATAGGCAGCTCTCTGTTCCTGTTCCATAGGCTCTCTGGACCTGTTCCCTCCACTGGCTCCCCTGGGCCTAGAAGTGGTAAACGTGCTTCACTCTCGAGCTCTGAGATATCGCATTGTCCCTTGAGAGTTCCATATACCCTGTGAGTGAGCACCTTCTTCTTAGTCCCTTTACTGACCCCTCCTAGAATGATCCTAATTCACCAGCTGCTTCCTGTGGACACCCCGATAACGTCAGTCACAATCTTGAGCACATGCTGGGTTCCTATCCCAACCTGAACCCTACAATCCATTAGATGGGTGGGGACAGCTGCAAGGGTAGTTAGAATTGTATCTTCCACACCTTTACATGCATAAATTGAACCCACCTTCTGCTGAGAGATGTCTGGGCCCTGGGGATGGAGTAGAGATGATTTGTAGCATCACACTTACGCTTTCTTTGACATTTTAAATCTGCTAGCACTCTTGGGCAGTTTCTGTACATCCTGGGAAGCTCCTGCCCTCTTCCACTCTCCTGCTCTTCCTTGTTCTTCTGCCCTAAGAGGTACGGGGTAAAGATTAAGAAATGAGAATGCCTGGAGAGGGGTGCGCTGTCTCAAACCTTCCTTGCCTACTTTCTACCTTCAGTGCATATCTGATAAGTGTATATTTGGCTTCCTGCAGTCCAGAGCCCCCTGGGGTATGGAAAGACAGTTTGCAGACTGTGTTCCATATTAACTGGTGAAACCACAATTCGAATATCCTAGACTGTCCAGGCAAGCCCAGAGTCCTGCTCTTGATAATCTTCCCTCCAGATTAGCCTTGAAGGCCAATGTGAAATCTGTAACTGGACTAATTGCATTTATTACTGAAGACAATCTAACCAGGGCTCAAGTCCCTTCTCTGGGCTCTTCTAGTGGGAGGAATTCTCAACGACACTATGAATGCCAATTTGTGAAGCAGGGCAACAAAAGGGACCCTTCCTCTGCAGTCGCAGGGGTGAAGTCTAAAAGCCCAGCCCCGCATCCCAAGTCTGCATAAGGACAGGTGCAGAGGGCCGAGAGGCCCTGACCTGCAGCACCCGCCATCCTCCCAGCCTTATATCTTCTCCAGTCCTATTATGTCAAAGCAAGCACACAAGCAGGTCAAAACAGAACAAAGCTACAATAGCAGTGGTGCTGCCACGGGATCTGACACTTTGTTCCTGAACGTTTGTTCCTTCCTCGTAGGCTATGAGCGTGGCCCTGCTGGGGAGTTCGTGAGAGCAGGTGGCAGAGCGGGTGGGGCCAGCGCAGCTGCTGGAGGTCGTGTGCCACACTCCCGCGGTGAAGAGGGCGGCCTGGAGGAGGCGGGCGCCCCCTGCTGCCCGTGCGGGCCCCTGCTGGCTCCCAGCTCTTCGCGCTGAGGCCCCCGCGGCGTTCCCAGGCTGATGATGAATGAGCCCAGAGCCCCAAAGAGGCATCCGAGGCACAGTGACAGCCCCCATTCTGGTTGTAAATCGTTAGGCGCTTCGCTGAATGTACTTCGCAAGCTGTTTGTGAGCAAGAGGCGGAGCAGTTTGGCTGATTCGGAATGGGCTGGACACAGTCACCTTTCGTGGGAGAGAAACATGGTCTGATGGCTGGGAAGAGGGCAGACTGCTTTTGAGGCAGGGATTGCGGAATGAGGGGAGTGGCTTTCCAAGTTAGGCGTGTAGGGGAAAAACACCAAGTGTCAGGGATGAATGAGAGAACAGGCCAAGCAGCCCTGGGGGGCCAAGTGAAGGGCTGGAGTTCCTGAAATGTCTGGCTTCAGGACCTTGGATTCTTTAAATGATGCAATCTTCTGGCTTCTGCAGAGCTGAAATCAAGGCTTAGATCCCCAAACCATCTGTGAGCCTGGATACTTATCAATGGAAGTTCAAGTTTACAGGGACTCTTACACTGCAGAGGATCGTGTCTGGGTATATCCACTTTCCTGGACAGGTCGGGAAACTGCTTGGAACCACTCTTTCTTACTCTGTGCTGTGGCGACAAGAATACAAACCTCTCTGACATGAGGAAATTAGAGATAGTGTTTTTAAAGGGCTTGGTATGACACAGCATGAAGCTGGTGTTTAGTACGTTGGTATCTATTCTAAGTCCCTATGAATGCAACCACATTGTGCAATCAAGGCGGGAATGCTCAGACTCCAATCCTGCTGAAATACAGAGGTGCTCTTTGCCAATGAGGCATCGTGGAGACTCCATTATGCCTGTTTTCACTCCAGCCAGCAAACCTGTTATCCTCAGTGGCCCATGACCATCCTTGCTGTCAGACTTTGCGCCATCTGCACTGAGCCCAGAGCCCATTTTATCTGCCATGAAAAGAGGATGTGGAACATAGAAGGGGACAGAGTTTGGTTGCAGGGAGAAGTGTGTGCTCCAAGAACCAGATGCTAAGATGGGATTAAATGTGTAAGGCTATTATTAGGGGAGATGCCTGTGGCAGAAAATGAAGAGAGAGACGGACACGGCTGGGCAAGTCATCAGATCATGATGCAAGGCTGACCTGGGTGAAAGAAAAGAGGGAGGGAAGGTAGAGGGACATGTTCTGGGCTGCCATGCCATCTAAGGAGTGTTTAGCTAGGCCACTGGGGGTCCTGGAGCCAGGGTCAGCTGACATAGGACAGGAATAAACCTTAGTACCTCTGCCATGACCAGTTGTTGGTATGTGGCCTCGCCGCAAACACAGTGGTGGCTTTCAGAGCCCAGCAGCTGAAGCCGATGGTCAGTTATGCGCTCGTGGTTGGAGGTCTTCCAGGCGCACTCTCATGACAGCCACGATATATTTTTGTAAGAAATTCTACCAAGGCCAAATATGATTGAGATAGGTAGCCAAAACAAACAAAAAAGAAAAAAAAGCCACAAATTCCTCCCTGCCTGCTCTGTATGCGTGCTCCTTTGCAATGTGATTTTGTTATTCCCTCCAGCAAGAGTTGGGCGCGGTGCCTCGCGCCTGTAATCCCAGCACTTTGGGTGGCTGAGGCGGGTGGATCACCTGAGATCAGGAGTCAAGACCAGCCTGACCAACATGGGAAACCCAATTTCTACTAAAAATTTAAAATTGGCCGGGTGTGGTGGCGAATGCCTGTAATCCCAGCTACCTGGGAGTCTGAGGCAGGAGAGTCACTTGACCACAGGAGGCGGAGGTTGTGGTGAGCTGAAATCGCACCATTGCACTCCAGCCTGGGCAGCAACAGCAAAACTCCATCTCAAAAGAAGAGATGGGTCTCCTTGAATCTGAGCTTGACCACCTGAATTGCTTTGACCACTGGAGCATTCACAAACATGGTACAACAGAGGCTGGAAAAATGCATGTGCATTGGAACTTGCCCTCTCTTGTTACTTTTGGAAGCCAGAGCCCTCCATGCAATGAGCCTAGACTGGCCTTCTAGAAGACAAGAACAAGAAGAAACAGAAACCAAGCACCTTCCCACCACCAGGCGTGTGAGTCCATTCTAGACCCTCAAGCCCCAGCCAAGCTGTCAGTGATCACAGGGACCACCTGAGTGAAATAAAACCAGGAGGACTGTGGGAAAACCTATAGTACTGTGAGAAATAAGAAATGCTTGTTGTTTTAATTCACTCAGTCTGGGGATGGTGCCTTCTGTAGTAAAAAACTAATTGATATAATTTATGTCCATTTTATAGATGAAGAAACTGGAATGTGGAGACATGAGAAAGGTTTTCAATGAACTAAAACCTCAAGGTGTTCATTAGTGTTCCTCAGAACCTCCCACAAAAGCTGGGCTTCATTAGAAGGCTCTAAGTTTGGGGGTAGCTTTACTCATTTGTGTTATTCGCCTAAACCCTGGAGTCTACTGAGATTGAGACACCCACATTTGACCATTAATAAACCTCTTTTGAATGAACAATATAAAGGTGTTAGGAGGCCCTTCTAGGCCATTGAAGCCACTAGAACACAAGTCACGGAATTCTCAATCTTCAAAGCATGGGAGACAAGGGGTACAGGGATTTTCCCTGGCCTAATTAGAAACTCCTTCAGGCAGGAGGTAAAATTTGTACTTTTCTTACATTATTCTTCATGACTGTGCTAGTCTTATAAGTCTATTTTTCATTCACTCAACCAATATATATTGAGTGTGCCAAGAAAAATGCAAAGATCCTTACCCTCACAGAGTTTACTTTCTAGGAGGGAAAGAGACAATAAACAGAACGGTGTATCAGATGACGATGCGTGTTAAGAATTAAAAATAAAGAGGGGAACAGGAAAGGAAGCACCAGCCAGGGATCACTGCCTTTCTAGATAGGGTAGCCTCACTGATAAGGTGACATTTCATTAGACAGACGAAAGCAAGTGAAAGTGGGAGCCATGTGGGTATTTGTGGGGAGAGGATTCCAGAGTGAGTGCAGTGACGCTGAGGCCAGAGCCTCTTGAAGAGTTCAGGGAGCACTAGGAGGCCAGAGTGGCAGGAGGAGAGTGAACAAGGAGAAGAACTAGTGGGCGATGTTCAGAGAGGAAAAGGCGGGCCTATCACGAAGGGTCCTGAAGATCAAAGGTGGGCCTTCGTGTGAAATGAGGAGCCATTTGGGACTTAGGAGCAGAGGAGTGACATGATCTGACACTCTGTTAACAGGATCCCTCTGGCTGCTGTGTTTAAAATAGCCCAAAGGCAGCAAGGGCGGAATCAGAGAGACCAGTTAGGAGGCGACTGCCATGAGCATGACTTACTTTGAATTGCAGTGACAGCAGAGAGGTCTAGCCCAGGACCCACGTGAGAAGAAACACTCGATCACCATTTGTTGGGGGAAATACTGAATTGTGTCTTTTCACCAGCATTATGGTGCCAGAAAGAGCAGCCAACGGGACGTTGCTTCTTGACCTGAACAATTTCTGCTTTGATGATGACAGTGAGGCACCAAACAACAGATTCAACTTCACCACGCCATCTGGAGTGGGGAGCGGCGGCAGGTTTTTACAGGATCCAGCTGGCTCTGGGAAAATTGTGGTCAGTTAATGGTCGTTGCATCATTAAAAGGGCATCGGGAATTGGTCCAACATGCATCGTGCTTTTGCTGCCCCATAGAGAGAAATTTCCAAGGTAACCCCCTCTCAGAGCGACTGTAACTGACAGGCTTAATAGTGAGTCTGTGTTCTCCATTCGCTCTTTATTCTACCCCGTTCCAGGAATCGTTTGTTACACATAGGTGTGCCCGGGCTGCTAAGGACTGGACTCTTTCTCGGGTAGCACGCAGTTGTGTGCCTGCCTAGTGTCCCTTCACAGACACGTCAGTGCCCTCTGTGCTCAGGCACTTTTGTTTATTTGAGTGCTGATTCCTGGCCCGTAGAGGTGTGAGGTGAGAGAAGGCAGGGCTGGGCCTTGAGCATGTTCGGATAAATTCCATGCCGTAGAACCACTGGAGGCCAGAGGAGAGGGAGACAGCGAGGATGTATAGGGAGCCCCCTCACTGGCAACTCCAAGGGACAAATGCTGCATTGGAAGAAGGATGGGCATGAAAAGTGCGTCCCAATGAGCTGCGTTAGACCTTTCCTTACAGAGCTTCTGCTGGAGGCTGGTGGGGAAGAAGAGAAAAACGGGAGGGCTGGGAAAGCGGCAGCCACAGGGAGGGAAGCCAGCTGCCTGCCACCCTCCCCTCACTGTGCTTTCTTCACCTCACACCCCAAACCCCTCTTCAATCCCCACATACATCTCACCGACTTTTTCATCGTACCGTCTTAAAAACAACTTCTATTTTTTTCTGTTTACGAAATTAATACATGTTCACTGTAGAAAATGTAAAAGCACAGAGAAGCATCACCATTTACTGCTGACCAGTGTTAATAGTTTGGTACATTTCCCTCTTGTCTTTTTTCTGTAGATATATTTTATGTGTATTTTATACATATATGCATTAAGTATTTTTTATTTTTATTTATTTTTTTAAGAGGCTACACCTTACTCTGTCACCCAGGCCGGAGTGTCGTGTGGCAATCATAGTTCAACAGAGCCTCAAACTCCTAGGTTCAAGTGATCCTCACATGTCAGCCTCCCTAGCAGGTCGTCATACAGGACTGCACCACCATGCCTGGCTAATTTTTTAGTTCTTTGTGGAGATGGGGTCTTGCTGTCTTGCCCAAGCTGGTCTCAAACTCCTGGTCTCAGGCAGTCCTCCCACCTCAGCCTCCCCAAGTGCTGGGATTATAGGCATGAGCTACCGTGCCCAGCCAGCATAAGTATTCAAAAAACAGTAGTGCCCCCTTACCCACAGGGGTATGTTCCAAGACCCCTAGTGGATGCTTGAAACCACAGACAGTACCAGACCCCACATACATTATGTTTTTTCCTTATATATATAGATACCTATAGTAAGTTTAATTTATAAATTAGATACAGTAAGCATTCACAAAAATAGCAAACAATAAAATAGAAAAATTATAACAAAATACTATCACAAAAGTTATGTGGCATGCATGGTGATGCGCACCCATAGTCCCAGCTGCTTGGGAGGCTGAGATGGGAGGATCACTTGAGGCCACAAGTTTGAGGCTGCAGTGAGCTATGATTATACCTGTGAATAGCCACTGCACACCAGCCTGGGCAACAAAGGGGACTTCCATCTCTAAAGAAGAATAAAGAAAACCAGTTATGTGGGTGTGTTTCTCTCTCTCAAAATACAGTACTGTACTCACTATTTTCAGACTGCGGTTGACTGTAAGTAACTGAAACTGTCAAAAGCAAAACCACAGATAACAAGGAGGGACTGCTATGATGAAACAGCCCTGCATATAAGATTCAATTTTGTGCTTTTCTTCAATGAATCTGAAGTTGTGATCCTGTGCTGTTGAGCAGTAGTGCTTAATGAACATATTTGTACATAGATTCTCTCTCCTGGTAAATTATTTCAACAAGTTTGCTAGCAGTGAGCAAAGGTATGGTCGTAGGTCGTAACTTTTTAAAGCTCCTCATTTTTATGGGCAAGGTGTTTTCCAAAAGTGTTTTGCCAATTTACATATCCACTAGCGATATTTGAAAATGTCTCTCTCAGCCCAATAAATAGGATTGTTTAATCTGTATAATCTACTATCTCTGTTTTAATCTAGCTGATTGGTGACTTAGATTATGAAAATCCAAGTAATCTAGCAGCCGGCAATAAATACACGGTGATAATCCAGGTGCAGGATGTGGGGGCCCCTCACTATAAAAGCAAGTATCATTTTGTTTTATTTCATGAGTGTCTTTCTTATCAATGACTAAACTCTGCTGGGCAATGCTAGGTAGTGTACTAGGTCCCCCATCTCACTAGTACTGCTCTCACCCAGGGACTGAATTACAACACTTAAGGGTCTTTGAAGGGTCTCCCTACCTTCACCACTTTCCAATGCATCCTCCACATTTCTGTCCATGATTTTTCAGGAAATGCAAATGTCATCATATTACTTCCTTGGTTAAAGCCTTCGAGCATCTCCTGTAGCTGTCAAGTTCAAGTTCCAACTCTTGGGCCTGGCATACAAGAATTTTCTTCATTTGTTGCCCCTTAATTCTCCAGCTTCACCTTCTGTCACGTGCCTCGAAGCCCCCCCCACCAGAACCTTTTTTTTATGAGATGGAGACTCACTTTGTTGCCCAGGCTGGAGTACAGTGGCGCAATCTCAGCTCTTCACAACCTCTGTCTCCCAGGAGACAGAATCTCTCAAGCGAGTCTCCTGCCTCAGCCTCTCAAGTAGCTGGGATTACAGGCACATGCCACCACGCCCAGCTCATTTTTGTATTTTTAGTAGAGACAAGGTTTCACCATGTTGATCAGGCTGGTCTCAAACCGTTGACCTCATGATCTGCACACCTTGGCCTTTCGAAGTGCTGGGATTACAGGTGTGAGCCACCTCGCTTGGCCCAAGCCACCATTTTTTTCCAACTGGGCAAACAGCTTGAAGTTTTCCTGAGTGAATCATGTGGTTTTATACCTTGGCATTTTTGCATATGTCTACAACGCCCCGCCAATCTCCTAATTCTATCCTTGTAAGGCTCAGCTTGTACTTTCTCCTGGAAGCTGCTTCTCCTCTGGGTTCTGCAGTGCCCTGTGTGCTAATGTGCTTATCAAAGGGTGACCACCCTCAGCATCTAAAAGGCAGGAGTTCCCAGAGCTTCATCACCTGGTATCCCCTATGCACAGAGCCTGTACACAGGAGATTCTTTAAAGATGTTGAATAAATGGATGAGCATGAACTTGTGATTAAATGTGTTTCTATCTCCATTTTTAGATAACATCTACATTTATATTCTAACAAGCCCAGAAAATGAGTTTCCTATCATTTTTGATAGGCCAGCCTACGTATTTTCTGTGTCAGAAAGAAGACCGGGTAAGTCACAAAGTCACAGACCACAGTGCTCTTGATGGACTGTGTCCAAACGCGTGTTCTTTGGAGTGGAAAGCTCCCTTGTGGAGGCCTCGTGTGCTGTTTTGCACAGTGACTCACAGCTGATTAGTATTTATTGCACCTCTTATTTCTTTTAAATTTTCCTTGCTGCTGAGGAGGCCTTCAGGTGCAACTTGGACTTTTGAAAACTGTTGATGAAAACTGTTGCCTTTCTTGGAAGCCTCTGATTGCTTCCTTGTCTGTTTGCCCAATTCTGCTAATCCTCCCTTTTCAAAGCTTAAGTTTTCTCTTGGTCTCCACTGTGAGTTTTATCCAGCTCACCCAGAGAATTGAAATTTAACAACAGAGAAAAGGTTTCCCATTTCCGTATTTCCTTCATTTACAAACAAAGACAATTTCTCTCTCCCCTGCTAGGATTCACTGGAGGCCTTCTTTTCTACCCTTTATGACACCCTGCTTTTTGCAGACTCTTCCCCCATTAAGAAGACTCACTCCCCACTTCCAGCTTCACTGTCTGCCTCTCTTTTGCTCTCTAAGCTTGAAGATAATACTGTAAATGCTCTCGTGTAATAGACTCCCCACAGCCTTTCATCTTTAGATCATGGATACTTTTTTCATATTAAAAACAACAACAACAAATCAAACCAGAACCAAAACACTCCCTCTCAAATGATCCATTCCTTCAAGATGGTCTCCATTTCCTGACATTAAGTTTTCAAGCAAAATGCAAAATGAAGGTCCAAAGAAAATGCTTTTAATTTCTTATAATACTTTATTCAGTGAATAGCAAATCAGAAGGGAACAGGCTTTCTGTGAACTCACAGATCTTACTACAGTTCTCTTTGATCTCCTACTTTGGGTCACACACTTAGTGCTGGGGCTCTGGAATCGAGCAAGAGAAGGCTTCTGCCCTTGAGGAATGTAATTTATGGGAAGGAACTCCTATCAAACAAGCAAGCCAGAACGCTAGCAGCCCCACCAATAGTATTTGTAAAATTAGCAAAATGGAAGAGGATTTAAAAATCTATAATCTGTAATCACCAATTGCTAAATTATTTCAAAATTGTTTGTTTATTTATTTATTTATTTATTTATTTTGAGGCGGAGTTTCGCTCTTGTTACCCAGGCTGGAGTGCAATGGCTCAGTCTCGGCTCACCGCAACCTCCGCCTCCTGGGTTCAGGCAATTCTCCTGCCTCAGCCTCCTGGGTAGCTGGGATTACAGGCATGTGCCACCATGCCCAGCTAATTTTTTGTATTTTTAGTAGAGATGGGGTTTCACCACGGTGACCAGGATGGTCCCGATCTCTTGACCTCGTGATCCACCCGCCTCGGCCTCCCAAAGTGCTGGGATTACAGGCGTGAGCCACTGCGCCCGGCCCCAAAATTGTTTATTTTTATAAGAGCAATTCATGCTCATTACAGAAAATTGAAACATATGGGCCTTTTAGACAACACTGCTGCAAAGAGATGTTTGAGGATGTACGTTCTTGGCACTATTGTTTATGAGAGCAAAATGATTGGTGTCCCTGGAGTCTATATAAAGGCATAAATTGCCAGGCGAGGTGGCTCACACCTATAATCCTAGCACTTTGGGAGGCCAAGGCGGGTGGATCACTTGAGGTCAGGAATTCGAAACCAGCCTGGCTGACATGGTGAAACCCCATCTCTGCTAAAAATACAAAAAGATTAGCTGGGCGTGGTGTCGGGCACCTGTAATCCCAGCTACTTGGGAGGCAGAGGCAGGAGAATTGGTTGTAACTAGGAGGTGGAGGTTGCAGTGAGCTGAGATTGCACCACTGAGCTCCAGCCTGGGAGACAGAGTAAGTGAGACTCCATTTCAATAAAAAAGGGAAGGGCATAAATTGTCTAGTACACCTCCCAGGACTGCTTGGATCATAGGGTCAGTTACCCGGTGGGTGCTGGTTAGCATGATTTCAATTTAGTAGAATTGAAGATATAAAACAGAGTTTGGACAGCAAGGAGGCCTCCAGAAGTCCTTCTGCCCATGGCAGTGAGGACATCTGTTCCTGGATCAGCCTTCCCTACCCGCTAAAAGCAGAACTTACTGCAGTTACTTTATTCCTCCAGCCAGAACCCGAGTGGGACAGGTGCGAGCCACTGATAAAGACCTCCCCCAGAGCAGCCTCGTGTACTCCATCTCCACCGGAGGGGCCGGCCTCCAGTACCCGAACGTATTTTGGATTAATCCCAAGACAGGAGAACTCCAGCTGGTAACTAAAGTGGACTATGAAACAATCCCCGTGTATATTCTCAGAATCCAGGCCACCAACAGCGAGGACACAAGCTCCGTCACTGTGAGTGGGGCTGCTGGGTATAGTGCCACTAACCCAATTGGTTGACCTCGGGTCTCTCCGGCACCCCGGGTGTGGATCCGGCAGTGAGAAAACTTCCCAGGGCACATCCTGTGGAAGTGGCGGGAAACAAGTAAAGGTGCCCTGGGAAATAAAAGATCTGTGTTCT
>JAPYYA010004177.1:0-12070 GCA_028533165.1 Leontopithecus rosalia | reverse complement strand
CCAGTCAGGCCACAAGCCCAAGAGCAGCACCAGGCTGCATAAGGACATATAAGAATGGCATCACTGCACATAGTCCTGAGAAGGAGACTCATCCCTGCTTGGGGCAAACCACTCAGTGGGAACAGTAGTATCCTTCCTGCCTCCCTGTCTGGGCTGACAGTAAGGAACAAGTGAAATCAGGCACACCCACGTGCTTTAAAACTGTGAAACTCTGCCCCTAGAAGCTCTATGCCCTGTAGAGACTCCCCGGATGTGAACAGAAACATAAAATGTCTGCCTTCCTACCTTTCCCTTGGTCACCATGGCTGAGCACATGCTCGACCCTCTCCCTCAAGCAGTCATTGACGGTGATGGACTCCTCCAGGTGCTGGTGCAGGTTCTGGATCTCAGCAAGATTCTTCTCCAGCAGATCGGCCCCTACTGCAAACCACCAAGACACAGGAGAGGTTTGAGGCAGGGAAGCCTGATCATCCCTGGGCAGCTGTGAGGCCCACCTGGCATCTCTGCGAGATCTCTACCGATCTCCATCCTTCTGTCAGCTTCCTCCTCTCCCCTGGGCATTCAGGAAGCACCAGGAAACTTTACTTAAAGGGTTCCTGGGCTTTCAATCACACAGGGGCCCCCTGTGAGGAAACATCACAGGCCTCCTTCCAGACAGACTGCCAAGCACATCTCAGGGAGACGGACGCTGGGTGAGAAACTGCTCAAGGCCTCTAGGCAGAGCTGACCTAGTAATGGGAAAGGCTGTCTGCCTCCTGGCCATGGATAACAACCCAGAGAGCCTCCCTCTCCCCCTCATCCCTCTCCCCTGCGATGGTCCCTGACTCCGCAGCCTTTGAGAGAAAGGCCAAGTGCACTCGAAACTAAACCAGGCTGTGAATAATGAGTGACAGCAAATGTTCTCCTTTAACCAGCTTTGGCAAAGAGGAGCATGGAAGAGCCTGTGGAGGTGTCAGGATCTGAACGGGGACAGGAGAGGGGAACAATCTCCAAGGAAGGAAAAAGATGCACAGAGGGAGGAGGCTGAGAAGAGGCTTCACCCACTGGGAGGTTTTGCGTGGGGTCCGGTTTTTCTCTGAGAATTTCAAATGTCTTGTTGTTACACTACCTGGGACCCAGAAACTGAGCTGCTTCAAGCTGTTCCTCTGAACAGCTGCACTCCTAGCTGCTGGTGCCGGCATGTCTGGCTCCAAATCCAAAAGCAATGTTTATAGGGGCAGGACTGGCTCATGGTTGTATGCACAGTGTGTGGGAACAAGTGGAAGGGTGTGGGGGGGTGGCTGACTCTGTAGAAATAGTTTCCCATCCTACAGTGGCTCTTGACCTAAGGAAGACCTTCCCCATGGAAATCTGAGCTGAGCCTTCCAGGACACTCTTACTCTAGGCCTAAGAGGGTGTAGCACGGAGAGAAGGCAGCATTTAAATGTGAGGTCACTCATGCTCCTTGTGGAGCGCCTCAGAATGTCCCTGACTTCTGCTCTCCTGCCCAGAGTGAGTTCTCAGGCCGAGGCTTCTGCTCATCCACTCCCTCCTCATTAGGTCCCTTCTTCTCTGAGGGCTGATGCATCCCAGCCTTCAGTTGGAGCATTTTCTCCTGAAGCGCTCTCTTACAGCCGTCTTTGAAAGGAAGGATGGAGAAGAAAGGTGTCTGTGTCTCCACAATGGCCAAGTTTTTCTCCAAAGCTACCTAAAGGAATTGAAACAGTCATGGTTTACAGAAGTTAGATTATTAGTGGAGATCCTGTAGGAGGATGGAATCTCAAGAGCAGAGCCTACAAGGAAGTAAAGAGTGAGCCTACCGTGTGCCCCCTTGAGGAGAACGTCCTCAGCCACGAGGACCCAGCCACCCACTGGGTAAAGGAGAGATACAGCAGGTACTGGGGACTGGGGGTGATGCGATGAGGAGGAAGGGAGGGCCCACGGGTGTTTCAGAAGAAAACACAGGCAAATGATGAAACAAATGAATGGAAACAAACAGGGTGTAAATTGAGCTAAGGGGTGAGAATTTTTGTTTCTTATAGTTGAGATCAGGTTTTATAAAGTTCCCAGGGAATGTCCTCACTTCCTTCAGAGGTCAGGAAGCATTTTTCTTTCCAGAAGTTTTGAGAGTTGTGAAGGCAGGAGCACATTTTGAGATGCCAGAGCTCAAATCCCATGTCACTGGGACATCAGCAACAGTGCTAAGGGGAGGACTCGGGGTGGCAGCTCTTGAGTCACAATCACAGAATTAGAATGTGGAGGTAGCTCCAGAACCCAGGACAGTCCCCCTGCCACACTCAATGCAAGGCTGCCTGTTTCACCCTGGAGGTTCCTGCATCAGTGGAGGACGCCCCTCCTCAGCCAGCTTTAATATTTGTGCACACTTTTGCTTATGTTACCAACCAATTTCTTTTTTTTTCTTTTTTTTGAGAGAAGGAAAGAAAAAAAGGAGTAAAGGAGAGGAAGAAAGAGGAAGAGAAAGAGGGAGGCTGAACAGAAATATTACTTTATTCTGAAAAAAATGGGTATTAATAATGACCAATCAATGTTTCATTTAAACCTATGGGTAGGTGTGATGTGGTATTGACAAGAATGTATATTTTGTGTATTTGAAGTGGAGAGCTCTATAAATATTTATTAAGTTTACTTATTCCGGATCTGAGTTCAAGTCCTTGATATCCTTATTAATTTTCTGTCTCATTGAGTCTAAGTCTCTATGTATCTGGGTGTTAGGATCGTTAGCTCTTGTTGTTGCATTGATCCTTTTACCACTATGTCTTTGTTGCTTTAAAATCTATTTTATCCGATATGAGAATTGCAACTCCTGCTTTTTATTTATTTATTTTTGCTCTCCATTTGGTTGGTAAATCTTTCTCCATCCCTTTGTTTTGAGTCTTTGTGTATCCTTGTTACCAACCAATTTCTAACCACAGCAAAATAACCTAAGCGTGCCCCTCCTTGAAAACATCCAAACATTTTCTCAGCACCTTTTATTTTCTTGAGGACAGTTTCAATAAAAACAACTCTTGTGGCTTTTCCTAAATGATTCTTTTTTAACGTCTGGTGATTCTTACTGTTCCTTTTTAGGAACTCTCCAGGTTTTCACTTCCTACGTTCTTTCAAGAGTATAGTGAGCAAAACTGGAGTATGAACTAATACATTTTGCATCGTGCTGTATTTTCTTTAATATGTAATAGATAATATATCCCAATGTAACACTTGCAGTAGGAATGTGTAGGGTTTCATTTAATATGATGAAGTCAATTTTAACCTTCCAAACTCCCATCCCACCCGCCTTTGCTTGCACTCACGGGAAGGCTCAGTCTGTATCTGGTTTGCCCACATTCCTAGGCTGTAAACCTCTAGGCCTCCCAATTTGCGAGGCACCATTTTTTTGGAGGGTACTGGATTTTTATTTCTGTCTCCTTTGCACCCTTACCAATGAAAGCTGCTGTCAGCCGCTCTCTGCTAGCCTCTCTCCAGCACAGAGCTGAATTTGCAAATGCCGCGAGGGGAAGGAAACCTTTACCAATTGCTCAGTTCACGCTTCAATTCACTCTAGAGTCTTGGCTTTTCAAGTCACAATACCTGGGCAGCTCCACATGTCCCCCACCCCCACGAGGTTACTTAAAGTGCTGCTGTTTTCTCTCTTAACCACTCCCTCTCCCCAGCTTCTCACCCTCTTGTCCCTTGCCAGGAACTAGCAAATGCCCTGAGAAGGGAAAAATTGTTTCATTCCAAGAGCTTCCGTCTCTCTCCCTCTCTCTCTCTCTCTCTCTCTCTCTCTCTCTCTCTCTCTCTCTCTCTCTCTCTCTCTCTCTCTCTCCCTCCCCCTCTCTCTCTTCCTCTCTCTCTCCCTCTCTCTCTCTTTCTTTCTCTCTCCCCACTTTCTGTAGCTGGCCCTGTGGGTCCCAGCTTTTCAAAGACTTCAAACAGAATTGCTTTAAACTAGATTTTATCTACCTTTCTTCGGAGGGAGTGCTGGTTTGCTACAAAATTCCATCACAACTGAAAGAGGAAATCTACACATTCCAGGCAAATCGAATTTTCCTACTTTGATTTCTGAAGAAAACAAAAAAAGAGGTTACTGGTAGGTACATACTTGCATTTTTCTTGTAAATCTTGGGTTAAGTTTGAATGGATTAAAGGCTCTTGCTAGACTCATGTGCAAAAGACTATCTACCATCAGCTAAACAATCATGCCTGTCCACGGTCCAGGAATTTGATAAGGTTGGATCCTGTCCCCTGATGCTCTAACAGAGATCCTGTAGGAGGACAGACCCCTGCTATAGGATTCTACATCTGCACTTTGAGTAGACCCTTCAAGTAGCCAGTTTTTCAGACACCTGGCCATGAATGTGGGGAGAAGAGCTACCCAAACCACTGAACACTTCTAATTTATTTTAGGGAGTGTTGAAAGTTCTCACAGGTACAGTTAGAAATGAAAACAAAGACATAATGATAGTAATAATAACTGATTCAAGAGCATTATTCTGTGACTGGCACAGTTCCTAAGTGCTTTAGTGTGGAGTAACTTACTTAGTCCACATAACAGCCCTGTAAGATAGTGTTTTTTTTTGTTTTCTTGTTTTTTGTTGTGTTTTGAGTTGGAGTCTTACTCTGTCACCCAGGCTGTAGTGCAGTGGCACGATCTTGGCTCACTGCAACCTCTGCCTGACGGGTTCAAGCAATGCTCCTGACTCAGCTTCCTGAATAGCTGGATCACAGGTGCCTGCCACCACACCCAGCTGATTATTGTATTTTTAGTAGAGATGGGGTTTCACCATGTCAGCCAGGCTGGTCTCAAACTCCTGACCTCACATGATCCGTCTGCCTTGGCCTCCCAAAGTGCTGGGACAGGGTGAGTCACTGCTCCCGGCTGATAGTGTTGATTATTACAACCCCTTGTTGCAGATGAGAACATTGTACTGAAAGGCTGAACTTACCTTTCCAAGGGTCCATCATCTCTAGGACAGTGAGAGCCAGGACTCACCCAGACAATTTGTCCTCCAAACCCCTGCTCTGAGCCATTAGGCTTGGCGGTAGCTATGAATTCTCCACTAAGATGTGCATTTCCTCCTTGCTCAACCTCCAAGATTTCAAGGAGAAAATGGAAATGAAAAGTGAAGCCCACAAGGCTGTCTATTATTTTAAAAAGAAGGAAAGAAAATTACCAGTGTTAAGGATGTGGAAAAACTGGAACCCCTGTGCACTGTTTGTTGCTGGGAATGTATTCGCTTGGGGCAAAAGTAACTGCGGTTTTTGTCATTACTTTTAACAGCAAAAATTGCAATTACTTTTGCACCAACCTAATAAAATGGTACAGCTGCTGTGGAAAACCATATGGTGGTTTCTCAAAATATTAAAATAATTATGATGATGCCACAGTTCTCCTTCTGGGTATAGACTCAACAGAACTGAAAGCAGGGACTCAGAGAGCCATTCCTACTCTTACATCCATAGTGCAATTACCCCCAATAGCCAAAAAATGAAGACAACCCAAACGTCCAACGACGGGTAAATGAATAAGCACAATGTGCTGTATACATGCAATGGAATATTATGCAGCCTTAAAAAAGGAAAGAAGTTCTGACACATGCTACAGCGTAGATGAACCTGGGCACATTGTGCTGAGTGAAATAAACCAGTCACAAAAGGAAATGTCCTGTATGATTCTGCTTATATGAAGTACCCAGAGGAGTCAAATTCATAGAGACAGGAAACAGAATGGTGGTTGTTCCAGGGGCTAGGGAGGGAAGAATGGGAAATTAATGGGTATAGGGTTGAGGAACTTTAGTCTACGAAAGTAGAATATTGGATGCCAGAATTTCAATTTTCATTCTGTTCCAAGATCCCCTTGAGCTAGAGCAATATATCAAAGTCAGAGTTCCTAAGGGAAAATCATTGTGTACGGAGATCATCCTTCTGGATAAAAAGTGCATCAATAGTAGATCAAAAGATATTCCACTTTTGCAGATATTGACACCTGTTGGACCCATAGGATGTTACCTAGTATTAGATAAATAAAATGTGAACCACTTCTCAACACTGCAGACTCAGACACCAGGAAGTACTGAGAATCTCAGGACAAATAACCCATTAAAAAAGACTCACAGACTAGATAAGCTTTCCTCTACCACCTACAGAGAATGTATCCCAGGTTAACCACTCCGCCAAGATGTTCATTTCATAGAATCAAAACCAGAATTCCATGTTGATCACCGATGGGAAAAATAACTGACAATGTACAAATGAGAGAGAGAGGAAAAAATATTTGTCTAAGAATTACATTTAGTGTCTAAAAGCCAAATAGCTCAGTTTCTGCTCATGAGATGTAACAGGTGAACTGAGGGAACATATGCCAATAGCTCTGAGATTATAGGTCTGTATGGGATGCCCGTAAGGTGCAGGATTCTGTTAGCTACAATGATATGTCTCAGGTGGGTAAATCTTTGTGGAAATAGCAAGAAAAAAGAAAAACTGTCAATGAATAATATAGAGACTATGTAGTGGCTAATTTTATGTGTCAACCTAGCTAGACCACAGTGCCCAGGTCCGTGGCTAAATATGATTCTGGAGGTCTCTGAGAAGGGGTCTTTTGGGTGAAATAAACATTTATATTAGTAGACTTTGAGTAGACCAGCTTGCTCTACTTCATGTGAGTGGACCTCATCCAAACAGTTGAAGGCCTGAATAGAAAGAGATTGACCTTCCTGGGAGAAGAGGAAACTCTACCAACAGAACATCTTAGTATTCGAATAACAACTCTTCCGTGGGTCTCCAGCCTGCCTCCCTTGAACTGTCACAATCATGTGAGCTAATTCCTTAAAATAAATAAACTAGGTAGATAATAGATAAGTGGGTGATTTCGTTTCTCTGGAGAACCTTGACCAGTCCAGACAGCATACTAATTCACCCTTGCCATTTACAGAGGAAAGCGTGGAGGAATAAGTGTCGGGAACCCATAAAGCGATTCTTCCCTGTGTGAGCTGCTTGGCACAAAGGTATTAAAGAGGTGACACTGGCTTGGCCTTCTCCAGACCTGGTCACCACAGAAACAAATTGAAGTTACACAAAATATCTTGAAAGTTTAGCTGAAAAGCAGATGGGGCAATACCCTACCTACTGCTTAATGTCCACATGTCATCTGCTGTACCTCCCCGTAGTTAAGTCAGGAGGGCAACATTTCCTTTATTTTTTTATTTCATTCGTGTGTGTGTGTGTGTGTGTGTGTGTGTGTGTGTGTGTGTGTGATGGAATCTCACTCTCTGGCCTAGGCTGGAGTGCAGTGGTGTGATCTCAGCTACTTCAGCCTCTGCCTCCCGGGTTCAAGTGACTCTCATGCCTCAGCCTCCCGAGTAGCTAAGATTACAGGCATAGACCATCACACCCAGCTAATTTTTGTCTTTTTAGTGGAGACAGGGTTTCGCTATGTGGACAAGGCTGGTCTCAAACTCCTGACTTCAGGTGATCTGCTCACCTTGGCCTCCCCAAGTGCTGGGATTACAGGCATGAGCCACGGCACATGGCCCCTTTATTTGATTATCAGACAGATGATTAGAAAGTTTATTGTGCTAGCAAGAGTATGAAGAAAAGGATTCTCTCAGTTGGAACAAATAAACTGGATAACATGTCGGTACCACTTCTACGGAAGGCAAATTTAGAGGGCTTATTACTCAAAATAAAAAATGTGTACAGTCACCACTATGATACAGTAATTGCACTTCCAGGACTCTACACTATAGAAATACACGTAACAAATAGCAAAAGATATTTGTACAAGAATGATGACTGCAGCATTATTTGTAATTGTAAAATCATGGAACCAACTTAATTTCAAAAACCACATGTAAAGGGTTAGATGATGGAATAAGCAAAAGAAGAAATGTCTTCATCAAAAATAATGCAGAGGATAATCTTGATTCTACTGATAACAGTATTGATTAAGCAATTATTAAATCTAGGCACATCCTGCAAAGAAGGTATTATTACCATCCTCATATTACAGTTGAAAAAAATATTGAGGTACAAAAAGCTTGTCAATAGCCCAAAGGCACAGACAAAAAGAAATAAGATTTCACCCAGAACCCCTGCACAGATCACACAAAGTCTCTCTTGTTCCTGGTCCAAGAACTTCTGTACCTTCCAACTACATTTCTGCCCAGCACAAACTTCTGGGAGGATGAGAAGCAGCCACTAAATGACAGGAGGGAAAGTGAGGTATTTGGCTTCAAAGGAGCAGACTTCCTTGGGAATTATAAAAGGTCAATGACAATGAGGTCCCTGGGTGGGCTCGAACCACCAACCTTTTGGTTAACAGCCAAATGCGCTAACCAAGTGCGCCACAGAGACACAGACAGAAATGTCCTTTCATTCTAAAATGGGGTAAGCTCTCACTAAATGCTAGCTAGCACCGTCTGACTTTTGCAAAATGACTGAGTAATCTCTCCAATGCCTCGAAAAGCCGGAGCAGTCAGAGAGACGAAACCTGTGACTTGTCTGCCAAGTTTGAAACCTGTGCGTTGGGTGGTTCTCAAACGCCCCGCGCCACGCCGTGCCCCCTCACCTGCCCCAGAAGCCAGGGTCTCCGGAGACGCGGGGATCCTGTTACAGCGACTTGGGCCCAGGGAAGCTGACCGCCCAGGGCGCTCAAATAGGACTTGTTAAATTAATAATACATTTGAGAGACTGAATATACAATCGGACAATGGCCGGACTGTATATATAAAAATAGAATTCTCATCCACAAACTGGGGCCACCTGCCCAGGAAATCAACCTCCTTATCTACAAATAAACAACCGGGGAAGCCAGCCTGCTATTACACAAGTCAGACTTGCTGGGAGCCAGATGGTTTAACACACAATAGCGTCTGTAACAATCTGCTCCAAAGGGCCTGAGCTTGGTTAGCAACTGATACTTTCCCTAATTTATGTTCCCACTTGCAAGGTAGGACCCACCAGGGAAAGCCAAATATGCACCCCTAACCAAGTGCACAGGATGCCCCGCTTCTAGTTAGCCCCCCGGCAGCTTCCCCACAGCAGCAGCCTCCACTCGGGGCCGCCTGAAGCCTTCCCTGTCCTCAGCTGTAAAGCCGTCCCACTCCTCTGCCTGCCCGCAAAGCTTTCTCAAACGCAGGTGCGGGTGGCTGACGCCCTCGCTTCGGAATAATAATCACTGCTTTTTCATTTGGGTGGCTTTCATTTCCACACTTTGTCATCTTTAAGCTTTCAGTCCTTTGAAGAATTCTGAGAGTGGAGAATAAATGAAAGGTTTTTTCAAAGGGGGAAGTCCGTTTTTAAAAGGCTTTTTTCTGGTCGGTTGGTTTCCAAGTGTGCAATGTCCCATGGGGTAGACAACGAAGGGGCGTACAGTGCGCCATCTGCGCCGCTGCTGCTCCGGCTCTCAACAGAACTGAGGTCTGAGTGGTCTGTGGGGTCAGTGGCGAGAGCAGGAAAGGGGCAGGGACCAAAGGGGCAGGGACCAAATGAAGCGGGGAACAGCAGATAGTGACAATGAGACCTCCCGGGAGACTTGTGCAGAGGCCAAGGCTGGCTCTTGAGAGAGAATGGTTTTGATCATGCATTTGAATGGGAATAAATAGAAAAAAGGACTTAAAATAGAAAAAAAAATGCAGGAACTTGTAGCTATGCAAGAACAAAACAGGAAAATATTGTGAATGTTTTTCCATAAAAAATATTAAAAGCAGCCCACAGGCCACCCCAGGTTACGGTGCACCATGATGGTATAATAGCGCTCTTCCTTGTGGCCAAGGCAACCTTGGCTGGAATAGGAGCCACAGTAGCATCTGGCTTCTTTCCTGGCAAGATTTGGTATGTGTCACAGTTTCACTTTTTAAATCCCCTTACCATCTGCACCCAGTAGCTGTGGTCAGAGAGCAGGATTTACTCTGTCTCCCGGCAAGGCAGTCAGGCTGCAGAAGAAAACCCCCACAGCGCACTAACCTGGGGCAGAGTCTCTGGAGGTTAGAAGGGGCTGTGTCTGCGCATGTGCAGGAACCATCTCAAAAGGTAAAGCCCTGACTCTCCAGGAGCCTTGTCTGTGGCTTACCTGATGTAATGGTGTGGCAACAACCATTTTTCCGGCTATTTCAAAGGGCAGTAAGGCCTTTTTAGATGCAATCACAATGAGCTTTGTATGAGCTCACATTCAACAGGGCATTTTACAATAAAATCTGATCATATAAAACCCAACAAATATAATAGAACCTGAACTGGGTGCCAGCCTCCGACTCCCCTACCCCATTTTTTGGCAGGTGTGGGGGAGCACTAATAGTACATTATTGATGTATGATTCTCATAAAGTAAAATGTGCAAATCTTAAGGGCATAGAAATACAACCATCAACTCGATCAAGTTATAGAAAATTTCTGTCAGCCCAGAAAGGTCAGTAACCTCCTTTAGATTCCCACCAACCTTCCTTTCACTTAGGCAAACCATTCTGATTTCTATCTTCACAGATGAATGTGGACTGTTTCTGAAATTCACATAAACGAATATACTTTTCTGTGTCTGGCTTCTAATTTCATGCAGCATAATGCTTTTGAAATGCATCCACGTTTTGAGTGTGTGATTTTGGTGTTATGAATGACTGCTATTTCTGTGTGTATGCTTGGGTTATTTCCAGTTCCAGCTCTTGTGAACAAAGCTGCTATATTCTAGTGCAATTCTATTTGTAGACATGTGCACTCATTTTTCCTGAGTTTATACTTTGAAGTGGAGTTGCTAGGTCGTGGAGTAGGTCTAAATTTAACTTTATTATTGACTGCCAAACAGTTTTCCAGAATGGTTGTGCTGTTTTACCTGCACACCAGCAATGACAGTACAGTTACTCCACATTCTTGTCAGTACATCTTGTCTTTCAAATTTCAAGCTGTTAAGATACCTTAAACTTGGTTTAAGGTAAAATACATTTTACTGTTCAAGCTCTTAAAATACCTCAAACAAGTAGCTTACAAACAACAGAAATTTATTTCTCACAGTTCTGGAGGCTGGGAAGTCCAATTCAAGGTGCCAGCAGATTCTGTCTGATGAGGGCCCACTCTCTGGTTCATAGGCTGTACCTTCTCCATGCGTCATCACATGGTGGAAAGGCAAACAAGCTCCCTCCAGCATCTTTTATAGAGATACTAATCCTATGCATGCAGGCAGAGTCCTCAGGACCTGATCACCTTCCAAAGGCCTGCGCCTCCTATGATCACCAACTTGGGAATTAGGAGTTCAACGAATAAATTTGGTGGGGGAGGCAGACACACAAACATTCAGACCATAGCAGTGCATAAAGGTGTCTCATCACTGAAGTTTTAATTTGTGTTTCCCTAACGAGGAATGATTTTCAACATTTTTTCTTATGTCTTTTGGCCATTTAGAAATTTTGTGTGTATGAAGAAATCCTGTTCCAGTATTTTGCTCACTTTTAAATAGCTTGGCTTTTATTATTGATTTCTAAAATTTCTCTCCAAATATTTGATATGAGTCATTTTTCAAATAAGCATACTGCAAATAACTTCTCCCAGTCTATGGCTAGCCTTCTTTCTTATGGCCATTTTTTGATGAGTAGGAGTTTTTAATTTTGATAAAGTCCAATTTTCTTTTTTCTTATTTTGAGACCTCTAAGACATCTTTCCTACCCCAAGATTGTGAATATATTTTCTTACATTTTCTTCCAGAAATGTATTTTTTTTTAATTTTTAATTTTTTAATTTTTAATTTTTTATTGCTTTTTAGGTTTTGGGGTACATGTGAAGAACATGCAAGATAGTTGCATAAGTACACACGTGGCAGTGTGATTTGCTGCCTTCCTCCCCTTCACCTATATCTGGCATTTCTCCCCATGCTATCTTTCCCCAGCTCCCCACTCCCTGCTGTCCCTCCCCTATTCCCCCTGACAGACCCCAGTGTGTAGTGCTCCCCTCCCTGTGTCCATGTGTTCTCATTGTTCAGCACCCGCCTATGAGTGAGAACATGCGGTATTTCATTTTCTGTTCTTGTGTCAGTTTGCTGAGAATGATGTTCTCCAGATTCATCCATGTCCCTACAAAGGACATGAACTCATCATTTTTGATTGCTGCAT
>JAPYYA010004176.1:0-12070 GCA_028533165.1 Leontopithecus rosalia | reverse complement strand
TGGTCAACATAGTGAAACCCCGTCTCTACTAAAGATAAAAAAAAAATTAGCTGGGCCCGGTGGCGCGTGCCTGTAATCCCAGCTACTCGGGAGGCTGAGGCGGGAGAATTGCCTGAATGAACCCAGGAGGCGGAGGTTGCGGTGAGCCGAGATCGCGCCATTGCACTCCAGCCTGGGTAACAAGAGCGAAACTCCGTCTCAAAAAAAAAAAGGAAAACTATAAAGTAAAAGAGGAGGGAATTGTGGGAAATAGAGAAGTTCCTGTGGTCCCAGCTCCACGGGAGGTTAACTGGGAGGACTGCTTGAGCCTAGGAGTTCAAGGGTGCAGTGAGCTATGATTGTGCCACTGCACTCCAGCCTGGGTGATAGAGGGAGATTTTTGTTTTAATAAGAAAAGTTTGGGGCCAGATACAGTGGCTCGCCTCTGTAATCCCAGCACTTTGGAAGGCCCAGGCTGGTGGATCATGAGGTCAGGAAGTTGAGACCTACATGGTGAAGCCTGACCAACATGGTGAAACCCTGTTTCTACTAATTAGCTAGGCATGGTGGTGCTTGCCTGTAATCCCAGCTGCAGGTGTGTGCCACCATGCTTGACTAATTTTCTTTAATTTTGTACAGATAGGGTCTTGCTAATTTGGGCAGGCTGGTCTCAAACTCGTAGGCTCAGGTAGTGTTGGAAATAGATGCTCTGTGCCACAAAGAAAAATTAGCACTGAGACAAAGGATCTTTCAGGAACACAAGTTTTACTTCCTGGATTGCAGGAAGGGTACTCCAGGTAGACTCTGTGCCATGAGAGTACAATGAACAAAGGAGGAGGCCGGGCGCGGTGGCTCACGCCTATAATTCCAGCACTTCGGGAGGCCGAGGCGGGTGGATCACGAGGTCAAGAGATCAAGACCATCCTGGTCAACAAGGTGAAACCCCGTCTCTACTAAAAATACAAAAATTAGCTGGGCATGGTGGTGCGCGCCTGCAGCCCCAGCTACTCAGGAGGCTGAGGCAGGAGAATTGCCTGCACCCAGGAGGCGGAGGTTGCGGTGAGCCGAGATCGCGCCATTGCACTCCAGCCTGGGTAACAAGCGACACTCCGTCTCAAAAAAAAAAACACAAAACAAAGGAGGAACCAGGCTAGCTGATCCCAGTTTTCGGTTCCATAACACAAGAAGCAGATGCCAAGGTGGAATTTGATGTGCAAGAGATTGATAGGGAAGAAAAGCCTGTGAAGAATAAAGGAAAGGGGAGCAACAATAAGCATGGGTGGGCTGGGTGAGGTGGCTCATGTCTGTACTCCCAGCACTTTGGGAGGCCAAGTGCAGGCAGATTACCTGAGGTCCAGACTTTGAGACAGCCTAGACAACATGGCATAACTTCATCTCTACTAAAAATACAAAGATTAGCCTGGCGTGGTAGTGGGCACCTGTAATCCCACCTGCTTGGGAGGCTGAGGCAGGAGAATCAGTTGAACTCAGAAGGGGGAGGTTGCAGTGACCTGAGATCACACCACTGCATTACAGCCTGGGTGAGAGAATGAGTGAGGCTCTGTCTCCAAAATAATAGTAATAAAAAAAAATTTTTTTTTTTGAGACGGAGTTTTGCACTTGTTACCCAGGCTGGAGCGCAATGGCGCGATCTCGGCTCACCACAACCTCTGCTTCCTGGGTTCAGGCAATTCTCCTGCCTCAGCCTCCTGAGTAGCTGGGATTACAGGCACATGCCACCATGCCCAGCTAATTTTTTCTATTTTTAGTAGAGACGGGGTTTCACCATGTTGGCCGGGATGGTCTTGATCTCTTGACCTTGTGATCCACCCACCTCAGCCTCCCAAAGTGCTGGGATTACAGGCTTGAGCCACTGCGCCTGGCCAAATTTTTTTTTCTTAAATGTTTTTTAAAAGGCATGGATGGACACAGTGGCTCCTGCCTATAATACCAGCACTTTGAGAAGGCAAGAGGATCACTTGAGGCCAGGAGTTCAAGACCAGCCTGGGCAACATGGCAAGACCCTGTCTCTAAAAAAAGATAAAATTATTAGCTGGGCATAGTGATATGCATTTGTAGTCCTAGCTACTGGGGAGGCTGAGGTGGGAGGATTGCTTGAGCCCAGGAGGTGGAGGCTACAATGAGCCATGATCGAGCCATTGCACTCCAAATACTATCTAAAATAAAAATAAAAAAAAACCTGATCAATAAACCCCATGCCTCTGGTAAGGGACTTGAGTGTGACAAAGAGAGTGAGATGGCAATGGAGGGCATGGAGGGTTTCTTATTCCGCACAGAACATGCAAGCCAGATTTAGCCCCACTCCCTTCTCTGGCCCTTAGCAGATTCGGGACCTCATTCAGTTCCCATGAGGAACAGCAGCTGTGTCTCAGCTGAAAACACAGAGAAGACAAAGGTAAATGCTGGGGTCATTTTCACTCTGCCTGTATCAGGACACTGTAGTCTTTTCCTCCAACACCCTGGCCTGGCCTGGCCTCTGCTCTGTGGACTCTGTGATACCTTTTCTGTCGGGACTTTTTCAAAAGCAAAATCTTCCACACAAGCTTTCTGGCTTCTCCATTCCCAGCTGGTCATCTTGAGTGGACTGACCTCTGCTGCTGCAGGTCTCACGGCCCAGTGATCTCTGACCGATCTCTTTTACTCAAGATGTTGTGGGGTCTATTTCTGAAATATGTGGGGTTTTCTTTTATTTTGCTGTGATTTTGTTTGTTTTCATCTATAAAGTAGGTGATTTACAGTTGAAATATCTGCTGTATTCCCAGAAGTGACGAAGGTGAAAACTCATTAACCCAACATTAACATGCGCTTTGTGCAATTTTGAATGCTCTTTTACAAGGTCAATTCCATAGTTCATTACAGTCCCATTCCTGTTGGTAACTGTGTTGTGCAAAAACGCCTTCGCCCCGCTTTGGTGGTGCCCCTGATCTAATATTCTAAGTGTCAGACTTTCCATATTTGTAAGAGAAAATATTCCTCGACGGTGAGTTAGTGAAAGTGAATGTAACCTACTACCCTCAGCGATGATTCCCAACGAAGGCCTTAGATGATGCTCAGCTATGCTTGTTCTCGTGTGGCCTCTGTATCTTCAACAGCTGTCGAGTCCTGTGATTACACATGGTGGGAATTGTACACTTGAAATCAAACACTTGTCTGAAACTTGCTTTTTTCAGAATTCCCACCTCATTTTTCCATGGACAAAAGTATTATTTATGTCATAATGCACTTAAAATTTGTATTACCAGCCTGGGCGTGGTGGCTCATGCCTTTAATCCAAGCACGTTGGAGGCCAAGACAGGTGAATCTCCTGAGGTGGGGAGTTCAAGACCAGCCTGACCAACATGGCAAAACCCCGTCTTTAAAAAAAAAATTTGTATTACCTTGGAGTTAAAAGAAATACTCTAGCCATGCCTAACTGACTTCTGTATGTCTAATTGTTCTGTCAGAAAACCCTCTCCCAGTTCTTCTGCATGTCTTTAGGAATCCACATTTCCCCAGAGCCATTTGTGCTCAAGGGGGCACCCCCGGAGTGAAGAAGGCCCTTCGTCAAGAAGGGAAGCAGACAGTAATGAGAGGGTCCTGCAGGCAGAGCTGGAATCAACTTCCACTCTGCCTCCTGCAAGCCGTGTGACCCTGGGCACATGCTCTTTTTCCTCGGGGAGCCTGTTTTCTTAGATTTGGAGCAGGGTGGTCACACTGACTTGCAGAGTTCTGAGAATCGGAGACAGAACATAAAAGGCCTGGAGAACATTCTCCAATAAGAAGCTGCAACAGGTGTGTAGACAATGGGCTTTTCATGCCTCTCTTACTCGCTGTTTATCCCATGCAAGGAGCATGCTCTGGTGATGGTGGTGAGGGAGGAATGAGGATAGACAGAGACACTCCTGAGTCTGAAACGTGCTTCTTCCTTCTTGCGTTATGACTCTGTCTTCCCTGGGGCAGGCCCCAGCCTGCCTATATTTGCAGACAGACACAGTGGCACGTGGAGAAAACAGCTTGTCCCAATGACTTTTCTTCACCCCCCAGCCGTCAGTGGTACTTAGTGGAAGGGTGACTTCATGACACTGATGCTGCTATTTTGAAACGTGGAGGATGGAAAGGTGCAAAAAACTATCAGCAGCAATATCAGGTGCAGCTTGTGTTGTTGGTGGTGATTCTGTCCGTCAAATTAATATGTTTCAAAACACTTCCTCCTTCTGCCTGCAGGTTAACATGGCTGCAGCACAGCATCATCACTGCTCAGGATTGACCTACTCACCCTACCTCATGGCTGACCCTTCAAGACCACTGATGGCTTGCCGGCCACCTCCTCTGTCTGGGTGTCACCTGGGAGCTCCACCATTCCCATCAGCTAAAGGTGTTCTGGGACCTCTGACAACTCCTCGACTCCAGCGTCCACTAGGACCTCAGCCACCTTCTCCAGCTGACAATTTTGGGGGACCACAGACACCTACACGTGAATGTCTCCTGGCACCTCTACCACCCTCGTCAGCCAATGATTTTCTGAGCACACACGACACCACCCGAGTGTCTTCTGGTGCGTCTACCACGTTCTGCAGATGATGAGTTTTCGAGACCACAGACACCTACACGAGTGTCTTCTGTTACCGCCTTTAGCCAGTGATTTTCTGAGTCTGTACGCGACTCCATCGGAGTGTCTTCTGGCACCTCTCCCACCTTCTCCAGATGATAATCTTTGCAGACCACGGACACCATCACTCCAGTGTCTCCTGGCACCTATACCATCCTCTCCAGCGGACAATTTCTGAGACCACACACACCTTCTAGCCAGTGTCCTCTGGGATCTCAACCATGTTCTCCAACTGATAAATTTTTGAGATTACACGTAGCTCCACCTTTTGAGTGTCCCCTGGGACCTCAACTACTTATTTCAGTAGAATGTCTTCTGCTATCTCTTCACCTTTTTGATGATTTTCTAAGACCACAGACACCTGCACCCAAGTGTACACTAGTAGCTCTCCCACTGTCTTCAGCTGAAGATTTTCAAAGACCCAACACACCTCAACCGGAATGTCCTCTGGTATCTCTACCACCGTCTCCAGCTGAAGATGTTCTGAGACCTCACACACCTCCACCCAAGTGTACTCTGTTACCTGTACCACGTTCTTCGGCTAATGATTTTCTGAGACCACAGGCAGCTCCAATACTTGAGTGTTTTCTGGCACCTCAGTCTCCTGTTTCACTCCCGTCTCCTCTGGGACTTCAACCACCTACTTCACTCGAGTGTCCCGTGCCACCTCAACCATCTTCTCCAAGTGAAGATTCTCTGAAACCACAGTCACCTCCTCCAGTCAAGTGCTCCCTGGTACCTCCACCATCTTCTCCAGCTGGTGATCTTCAACCACAGACACTTCCAGCAATCGCGTGTCCTCTGGGACCACCTTCATGTCTTCCAGCTGTGTGTTTTGTAGAACCTCCACCACTTCCTCCAGCTGCATCTCCTGTGGGACTTTATCCACCTCATCCTGCTGTGTGTCCTGGGGGACCCCATCCACCTCATCCACCTGTCTGTCCTGGGGGACCCCATCCACCTCATCCACCTTTCTGTCCTGGGGGACCCCATCCACCCCATCCACCTCATCTACCTGTCTGTCCTGGGGGACCCCATCCACCTCATCCAGCTGTCTGTCCTGGGGGATCTCATCTTCTTCCTCCAGCAGTGTGGCCTCTGGGACGTCAGCCTACTTCTCCAGTGTGGCCTCTGGAACCTCAGCCACCTTCTCTACCTTGGTGGCCTCCCTTAGCTGTCACCTTCAACTGAGTCTCCTCTAGTACCTAAAGAATCTTCTCATGACCTCTCAGCGCTCAGCCACCTCCTTCCCCTAGGTCTTCTCTAGTACTTCAGCCATCTCCTTCACTTGGCTGACCTGCTGTCTCAACTGACACTCAACCTTCACCTGAGTGTCCTCTCAGACTTCAGCCCCCTCCTGTAGTCACGTGGCCTCTGAGACCCCCAACCAACACCTTTAAATGCACCACTTGATGTGTTGATTTGAAAGGTATAAAGTAATTTATAAAAAAAGTTCATCTCTTCTTTTTTCAGTGCATAGAGATGTCACAGATGGTACTGCAGGGCTTTGCAGGACAAGGGTAACTCCGGCTGAGATCCTGGTCACTTTTCTCAAGTTTCTGAGAGTACACAGTCAGCTGCATTATTCCTTCTTCGTGAGTTTGGCAGCAGGTATCTCTTGTAGATAAAGACAGATGTTTTATTTTTTGTGGGAACAGGGTCTTACTGTGTTGCCCAGGCTGGAGTGCAGTGGTGCAATCTGGGCTCAGTGCAACCTCCATCTCCAGGGTTCAGGTGATCCTCCCACCTTAGCCTCCAGAGGAGCAGCTGGGACTACAGTCACACACCACCATGCACCTTGTTGACTCTTTTTTCTTTTCTTTTCTTTTTTGGGACAGAGTCTCACTCTGTCACCAGGCTGTAGTGCAGTGGTGCCATCTCTGCTCACTATAACCTCTGCCTCTTAGGTTCATGAGATTCTCCTGCCTAAGCATCCCAAGTAGCTGGGACTACAGGCGCAAGTGTTTCACCATGTTGGCCAGGACAGTCTTATCTCTTGATCTCATGATCTGCCCACCTTGCCTCCCAAAGTGCTGGGATTACAGGTGTGAGTCTCTCTCTCTCTCTCTCTCTCTCTCTCTCTCTCTCTCTCTCTCTCTCTCTCTCTCTCTCTCTTTAACGTTTTGTAGAGACCATATCTCACCATGTTGCCCAGGCTGGTCTCAAACTCCTGGACTCATACCATCTACCAACTTAGGCCTTCCAAAGTGCTGAGATTACAGGCATGAGCCCCCAGCCCAGCCGGAGATTGTTTATAGAAGCCAGAAACAGCAGTTTTACGGGTGCATATACAACATGGGCCACATGGCCATCTCTGTAAAGGATGACACCCGTCCCTGACTTACAGGGACACCCGTGTCCTGTGTCCTCCAACAGAGAGATCCACACCAAAGTGCACAGAGCTAGTGACCACTCATGGTAGATGCACAAGTGAAGGGACCCAGGGTGCAAAAGAAAGAGGTTGAATCTCCTGGGAATAAACAGGAGGCTGTGGAAGAGAAGGCTGAAGCAGATTGGCTTCACTTGGGGGTTTGCGTAACTCAGGTGGAGCTGGAAGGCTCCTGGCTGGGCAAGCAGTGTGAGCAGGAGCATGGAGGCTGTGTGAGGGTCCCACAGAGCCACCGTGGAAGAGCTCAGATGGGCAGGTGTGCAGAGGGAATTATGCCCCCAGCACTTCCTCATTGCCCTGTTAGCCTTAGTCTGTTATCTGTAGGAATTATGATTCTTTCCCTGAGTGTGTGAAGGCTTGGATCAGGGTGAATGAATGCCTAGAGCTCTGGTAAATTTAACTTGGTTCTTTCTGGGGACCCTGTCTCCCCTAGATTTTATGGCCCCAGGAGACTAACAATGAGGATGGGTCTGGTTTGTTGGAGCTATGGTCTTGGTCTTCAGAATCAGGTCGACTCTGGTGGGTAACTCAAGGCCAATCCTGAGCTGTTCCAGCATCATCTTGTCCCCAGCAACCTCTCTCTCCCCCTGGGACCCCCAGCTTTGCCTCTCCCAACTTTGGCATGCAAAATCCTCCCCCCTCACTGTGTCCCTGCTGCCTGAGCCCAGATGCCAATTCTCAGTGGGGCTCAGAGCCCCAGCTTTCTCAGAAATAAGCTGGGACTGATGTGGTTATGAGGTCATGGTGAGGACAAGGAGACCAAGCCCATGAGGAAATCATCTCGCAAAATAGCTGCTAAAAGGGAGAACCTCGTCCCTCCCGCTGGTTACATGAAAACATTCCCACTCAGAAGATCAGCATCAGATGTTCATTGAAGTTTACTAACCTTAGGGTGGAACAGCTCAGGCCCCAAGATTTCCAATCTCTGTTTCAAAAGATAACGGATAGCCTCTGCCTCCAAGATTAAAATTCAGATTCTTACTAGATGAAGAGATTATAGGAATGCATACACAGTTATATTCTAAAATCTATATCTGTGTATGCAGATAATTATTCTTCATGACGTACAGACTCATATGCAGCCACACAAGGAAGTATTCAGTAGGTGCACAGGTATTTTATAGAAGACAAAATGTATATTAGGCAAAAAGATCACATGGAAATAAAAAAATTTTTCACTATGAAAATGCTTTAGGCCGGGCGCGGTGGCTCAAGCCTGTAATCCCAGCACTTTGGGAGGCTGAGGCGGGTGGATCACGAGGCCATGAGATCGAGACCATTCTGGTCAAAATGGTGAAACCCCGTCTCTACTAAAGATACAAAAAATTAGCTGGGCATGGTGGTGCGTGCCTGTAATCCCAGCTACTTGGGAGGCTGAGGCGGGAGAATTGCCCGAACCCAGGAGGTGAAGGTTGCAGTGAACCGAGATCGTGCCATTGCACTCCAGCCTGGCTAACAAGAGTGAAACTCCGTCTCAAAAAAAAAAAAGAAAAAAGAAAATGCTTTAATAATGGTGTCCGTACAGCATGGGACGTGGACAGGGAAAACAGCAGGTGCATACACAGTGGGACAGGCCAGAGGACAGGCTGGGACTGAATAAAGAGTTCACACCGCTCCCTGCTTTCCCCAGTGACTGGACGCTCTGGGCCACCTCCTCCTCGAACTTGCCCTCCTCCTCGGCTTGGCGTCCTGGTACTGTTGGTATTTGAACACCAGGTAATTCATGTTGCTCTTGGCCTTGGTGAACTCCATCTTGTCCAGGCCTTCGCCTGTGTACCAGTGCAGAAAGGTCCTGTGCAGAAACGTGGCTGTGAACTGCTCTGAGATGCACTAGAACAGCTCCTGGATGGCTCTGCTGTTGCCAATAAAGGTGGCAGATATTTTTAGCCCTCAGGGCAGGATGTCACAGACAGCCATTTTCTCATTGTTGGGGATCCACTCAGCAAAGTAGCTGCTGCTCTTGTTTTGGACATTAAGCATTTGCTCGTCCACCTCCTTCATGGACATGTGGCCCCTGAACATGGTGGCCACTGTCGGGTCATGGCCATGGTGGGGGTCGCAGGCCGTCATCATGTTCTTGGCATCCAACATCTGCTGGGTGAGCTCGGGTGCTGTCAGGGCCCAGGACTGCTGGCTTCCCTGGCTGGTCAGCAGGTAAAGCTGAGTATGAAGAAGTGCCAGTGGGAGAATGGGACCATATTCACAGCCAGCTTCTGCAGGTCAGGACTGAGCTGGTCTGGGAAGCACAGGCAGGTAGTGACCCTACTCATGGTGGCAGACACCAGGTGGTTCAGGTCACCACAGGTGGACGTAGCAGCTTTAGGGTTCTGAAGAAGATGTCATAGAGAGCTTCATTATCGATGCAGTAGGTCTCGTCGGTGTTTCCTATGAGCTGGTGGATGGAGACAATGGCGTTGTAGGGCTCCACCTCCGCGTCTGACAGCTCGGGTGAGGGCACCACACTGAGTGTTCATGAACCTGTCTGGGTACTCCTCCCGGATCTTGTTGATGAGGAAGGTACCCATCCCAGATGCAGTCCCTCCATCCAGGGGGCCTGGCCACTTTGCTGCTTTATTTTGTGTTTTCTAACACACTTCTGGATTCAATGTGCCGTTTCATAATTTTATGTTTAGATACATTTGTGTTAGCTACTATATATACCTAACAAAAGTTTTCTTTTATTTATTTAAAATGTTTAGATTAAGGCCAGGCGCGGTGGCTCACGCCTATAATCCCAGCACTTTGAGAGGCTGAGGCAGGTAGATCATGAGGTCAAGAGATTGAGACTATCCTGGTCAACATGGTGAAACCCCATCTCTACTAAAAATACAAAAATTAGCTGGGCATGGTGGCACGTGTCTGTAATCCCAGCTACTCAGGAGGCTGAGGCAGGAGAATTGCCTGAACCCAGGAGGCGGAGGTTGTGGTGAGCTGAGATCGAGCCATTGCACTCCAGCCTGGGTAATAAGAGCGAAACTCTCTCTCAAAAAAAAAAAAAGTTTAGATTAATAGAGGTCCAGGTGAGATGGCTCACACCTGTAATCCCAACACTTTGGGAGGTGGAGGTGGGTGGATCATAAGGTCAGGAGTTTGAGACCAGCCTGACCAACATGGTGAAACCACATCTCTACTAGAAATATAAAAATTGCCTGGATGTGGTGGCAGGTGCCTGTAAT
Source organism: Leontopithecus rosalia (assembly GCA_028533165.1). NCBI lineage: Eukaryota > Metazoa > Chordata > Mammalia > Primates > Cebidae > Leontopithecus > Leontopithecus rosalia. The sequence continues at coordinate 1,917 of JAPYYA010004176.1, read as the reverse complement.
CCCAGCTACTCAGGAGGCTGAGACAGGAGAATCACTTCAACTGGGGAGGTGGAGGTTGCAGTGAGCCAAGATCGTGCCTTCAGAGGTGTTGGGGCCAAATATAAACACTCTCTGGCTCCTCCTATGATCTGTTGGACCTCACAAATCGGTTAGAAAAAACTGTTCCAAGAGCGGGCATGTCAAACATTGATGAAAGGGAAGGGAGGACAAAGGAAAAGTTGAACAAATTAAATCCTAGATTAATTTAGAGTTATTTTGAGTTCTGTGAAATCTGATTCAGGTTTCAGTAAGCAGTAACCCTTTTGACAAAAAAAAAAAGAGAGAAGAAAAAGAAAAAGGAAATACATCATACTGAATTGGCAAAAGTTGGAAGGATTCCCTTTGAAAACTGGCATAAGACAAGGATGCCTCCTCTCACCACTCCTGTTCAACATAGTATTGGAAGTCCTGGCCAGGGCAATCAGGCAAGAGAAAAAAATAATGGACATGCAAATAGAAAGACAGGAAGTCGGCCGGGCGCGGTGGCTCAAGCCTGTAATCCCAGCACTTTGGGAGGCCGAGGCGGGTGGATCACGAGGTCAACAGATCGAGACCATCCTGGTCAACATGGTGAAACCCCGCCTCTACTAAAGTTACAAAAAATTAGCTGGGCATGGTGGCGCGTGCCTGTAATCCCAGCTACTCGGGAGGCTGAGGCAGGAGAATTGCCTGAACCCAGGAGGCGGAGATTGCGGTGAGCCGAGATCGCGCCATTGCACTCCAGCCTGGGTAACGAGAGCGAAAACTCTGTCTAAAAAAAAAAAAAAAAAAAAAAAAAGAAAGACAGGAAGTGAAACTATCCCTGTTTCTAAAAAAAAAAAAAAAAGATATAGTGTACCACGTAGAGCCACAGGCTTACATTTCTTTAGACCAAGGAACACACTTTACGGCCCATAGTGTCCAACAAAGAGAAAAAAGATACCACACAAAAGGGATACCAAAGGGGAGAATGAGCTGGCGTGGCGGGCAGTGAATACGGATGTGAGCGGGGTTGGTGGGGGTGAGACTCAGATGCCTTCTAAAAGAACTTGGAACTTTTCATGCATCCTGTGGTAGATGTCTTTTATTTTTGTTTTGTTTTTTTGAGACGGAGTTTTCCTCTTGCTGCCCAGGCTATAGTGCAATGGCACAATTTTGGCTCACTGCAACTTCCACCTCCCAGGTTCAAGTGATTCTCCTGCCTCACCCTCCATACTGGCTGGGATTATAGGTATGCGCCACCATGCCCAGCAAATTTTGGGAGTTTTAGTAGAGGTGGAGTTTCACGACGTTGGCCAGGTTTGTCTTCAACTCCTGAGCTCAGGTGATCCGCCCGCCTTGGCCTCCCAAAGTGCTGGGATTACAGGTGTGAGCCACCACGCCTACCTGGTAGATGTATTTTGATTTAGAACATTATATGGGAAACGATCCAAGATGGCCGATCGCTAACATCTCAGGATTGCAGCTCGCCGTTAAAGCTCATAGAACTAGAGGACGCCACACTTTCAGACAAATTCTGGTTGCTCAGGAGCAGAAGATTCCCAGTGGAGGAGCCACGCGGGGCAGTGGTCTCGCCAGCACCTCCGCACGGCAGCTCTCGGAGCTGACTAGGCGGGGCTTGCTCCCCTTCTGACCGAGGTTTGGAGGAGCCGCGTGGGTTCCCAGCGCTAACTCCTGAGGCCGGCGCAGAAGCTGTGCCCGCACCTCGGCGCAGAGTGAACGCGACTGGTTCCCCTTCTGACCGAGGTTTGGAGCTCCGGGAAGGCAGACTCGCCTATTACGGACACAAGAAGGAAGCCAGACAGGAGAAGCCTGGGCAGAAAAACACCATCAGTCTTAATGCCGCTGTTCCTGGCCCTGGGAACTAACATCTTGGACGTCCACTCAAGAGACCTACTG
>JAPYYA010004175.1:0-12072 GCA_028533165.1 Leontopithecus rosalia | reverse complement strand
GAGACTTAGACTCAATGAGACAGAAAATTAATAAGGATATCCAGGACTCGAACTCAGATCCAGAACAAGTAAACTTAATAAATATTTATAGAGCTCTCCACTTTAAATACACAAAATATACATTCTTGTCAATACCACATCACACCTACTCATAGGTTTAAATGAAATATTGATTGGCCATTATTAATACCCATTTTTTTTTAGAATTAAGCAACATTTCTGTTCTCTCTCCCTCTTTTTCTTCCTCTTTTTTCCTCTCCTTCACTCCTTTTTCTTTCCTTCTCTCAAAAAAAAATAATAGAAAGAACAATACAGTATAGGGTTCAGTACGATCCACAGGCTCAGGCATTCACTGAGGCTCTTGGAACACATCACATAAATAGAGAGGGGACTACTGTATACTCGCACATCTCAAAATGAGTGGAAACTATATGCTGTTCTAACAAGAAGATCTCCTAAATGAACAGCTTAAGCTGATAGGCGACTATCTTCTATTAACTTATCCATCCGTGTAATCATTGTGCCAGATATCAGCTAAGTGCAGGAGATATGAAAGAAAACAGGTCTCTGATTATGAGAAACTCTCAATTTAAAGGGGAAAGTGACCCATGGACTAAAATACAAGTTTAGAACAAAGTAGCCAGAGTGGTGATAGACAGGCCCACAAGGCTCTCTGATTTCCAGGTGGCAGAAACCAACTTTGATGCAACTTAACAGAGGGGGAGAATTTGCTGGATAGATAAATATACTGCATTAAGTTCAAAGTCTTATTTTGGAAGCAACCAGGCCCCTAGACCATAGAGACAGCTACTTTCTCAGGATGGGGAAGGGGAGAGAGAAGAAGAAATTCTTACATCCTAAAAAATAAAATGACTGCAATTTCAAATATATATTTGGTGAAACACTACTTTTACAGCACCTTCAGTTTTTAGACCAAGGATGTCAGGATTATGACCCAGCGGGTGAGGATGCCTGAGCAACAAGTGACAGAAGCCCATAAAAAGAATTCTAATTTCTAGTATCAAACAAGGCCTTCCTCTGCCCCACAAATACCTCCTAAAAACTATAAGCTAAAGGGATTTTCAGGAGCACTCCTTTGTAAGACCATCAACCTGAATACCTAAATTGTTATTATTAAAAAGAAAAAAAACCTCTTCCATCCTGGTTCAGCAACACATAAATAATGACTTGCATAATGCCTCAGAACCAAAACCAAAGGATTACAAGCTCTTGTTAATCCATGTTGGAGCATACTGGGGTCAAAACAGCCTTGATTTGGGGGTATCTGGCCTCCAGTTTAATATCTGTTTTCTTGATATTAAAAAACACATTTTAAAATATGAGACTACTTTCACTTTGAGAAGTTAGTATTCACAGCCAGAACTGTTAGCAGAAAATCCAAGTCTTCCCAGGAAGTGACTGCAATAAAAAGTAGAGATGACACTGGTTGCAAACTTAACAGTCATGTTAGGTGGAGCCCACCTTCATTCATTTTCAAGCATGCATTCCACCAACATACGGCTCCTATTGAGTACCTCCTCCCTGTGAGGATCTGTGGAGAAGCCAAGGATGGCAAAGTACAGTCACTAAACACACATTACTTTCAGTCCAAAAGGAGGGATAGACAAGAAACCAGATAGCAGAAGAGCACAGCAGAGTACACTAAACAGGTACCAAATGCTGAAGCAGCAATATATAGATGAGCTCAACCTGGAGCCAAGACTAGCTTCATGGGCATGCAGTCCATGCTCAGAAGGGCCCCATCTTGAACTTAATAATTTTATCTTTGAATTTGAGTTTCACAAGTGAAGTTTGATAGGGCAATAGAGCATGTTCCTGGCGCTGGAACCTCCAGCTCCTGTGCCTTCTCACTTCCCACAACATCTCCATCTGCCTTGAATGCATTCTTGGCCTCCTGGCCCCCTGACTCTGGCTCCCAGCTCCTCTCTATATCCCACAACTGCTGGGGCAGCAACTGGGTCTGGTTGCACAAAAAGGTCTGCCTTCTGCCCTTACCTTCCAGCCCAGCAAGGGCGTGGAATGGGGAAGTACCTGGCACTTGCCCTACAGCTTCTCTGAAGGGGTCAAGGCAACAACTGTCCTTGCCATGAACTAGTAGCATCACAACACCTCTGGTGGGTGACTTGATGGAGAACTGTCACCCACTCCTATGGGAGTAGGGAGAATGTCACTATACAGAGGTTGCCGGCCTTTAGAGGATACCCATTCACACTTGGAATGGCAATCCTGTGGGAAGGGAGATTGACTTCCCCAGCTTGGGTCTTGCATTTTCACTTTCCATGGGCTCTGCAAATTATGTGACCATCCCTACTAGGAATCCAGATCAGAATGACCTTAAAGTCTCTGTTTCCTGCAATGTCCCACAAAGATTGGGAGCATGCAGGGCAGGGTATGAGATGAGGTCAGAGTGCTTCGGCCAGCCTCACACCAAATGTGGGCAGGATTTGCAGGAACGCTGGGCCCCCACACCAGCTGCCAGGGAGAACATCCACCACTCTTCCTGCCCAATGGCAGCTCTGATGGTGTCCATACTGTCTCCTTCCTTCGCTCTTCCCATCAAAGTCCACTCCGTGTTAGTGTGCAGAAGCAATTTCCCACATACACTATGCTTTAGAGAAATCATGCCGGTGGTAACAGGTGGATGGGATTGAATAAGGACAGACAGGAGGGGTCTTGGAAAAGCTTGTGTGAACAATAGGAAAGAACTGAGCAAAAAAGCCAAAAAAGAAAGGAAATACTGAGGCAAAAAAGAAAAGGAAATAAAGGGAAAGGAGACCAACTGTCCTGGCTTGCACGGAACTTTGGGGTGCAAAACCCAGGATGTGAAACTTTTGGTGCTAAAACCAGGACAGTCTGAGGCAAACTCAGTTGGTTGATCACCCTAGAAGGTCATGTCATAGAAGTAAGCAGCAACTAATGGTGCCAGTGTTTTGTGACTCCAAAGGTCCTTCTCTTTCATTATCAAATCTCATCCTGGCAATAGTCATGTGAGACAGACTGTTCCATTTAATTTATGAAGAAACCTGGGGCTCAAGAACACAAGTGACTTACCAGAAACCTAATAGCTAACAAGTACTGGAATAAGATCGCACATCCAGATCAGCTAACAAATAAAAATAATAGGGTCTGATAAGTGATTGAATGTGTTGAGGAAGAAAGAGAAGAAACACGCTTTTTAGTTAACTGAGAGAACATTTCCACGAAAAGAAATAAGGAAATGAGGAGAAAAGAATCTTTGGGACAGAAAAGATGGGTTTGGTTTGCAGAGTATCATGCTCTGAATTCACTGAGCAACACAAAATTTCTCAGTGGGCTGATGTCTTAAAAGCAATCAGCCAAAATTATGTTTACTTAACAGATCAATCAGTCTTGGATACTGCGAACTCTGACACGCACCTTGGCAATGACTTTCTGCTTCTACTCAGAAAATATTCTGGGTCACCTTCCTGACAAGATAAGCAAAGAACTGGCAGTAAATTACTGTGATTGTACAGTGGGCAGGAATAAGCAAGATGTGGCCAATTATCTGTAAAGAACCTGAGTGTGGAAACCACAAAATAGCATAAACTGGGAGAGGAAAACAAGTTGGGGAGCCATCTTTAGAATTTTTCATTCACCTTTAAATTTATTTACTTTTTATTTTTTTTGAGACGGGTCTTGCTCTGTTGCCTAGGCTGGACTGCAGTGGCGTGATCTAGGCTCACTGCAGCCTTGACCTCCTGGGATCAAGCAATCCTCCCACCTCAGCCTCTGAGTACCTGGGACTATAGACACATGCCACCATGCCTTGCAAGCTTTTGTATTTTTTGAAGACACAGGGTTTCGTCATGTTGTCCAGGCTGGTCTTGGACTCCTGGGCTCAAGTGATCTGCCCACTTCAGCCTCTGAAAGTGTAAATTTGTTTCTTTAGCAATCAATATCCAAAAACTATGCTACACTTGGGGAATTCAGAGTCACAGTGCTGCCTTTGAGAGGCTCATAACCCATCTCTGGGGTGCTTAAGCTGAGACTTAGTTTATAATAACAGGTCTGTACAATGTTTTGAAGGAAATTGCCAACAGAAGTAAGGCAAGTGGGGGTTTGAAGAATGCACTAAAAAGTTTCCAGGTAGAAAGGCGTACGAAAGTGCAGCCCATTCCTTTTTCATTTATTCAACAAATATTTATTTAGCTTCTTTAATGGGCCTGGTATCTTTTACGTGGATTGAGCTCAAGAAACATGGCTCCAATTTCCACTATCCCATGACTCCTCCAAAGAAGACCAAGACCATGACTTTCTGAAAAAGGGCAAGGACTGTAAGTGAAAAATAGGGTGTGACTCCAAAGAGCCACCCTCTATATATTTTTCTGTGGCAAACTTACCTTAAGGGTTGGGTAGACACACAGGCCAAGAATTTACGGAATGCATGCAACCAACATGGATGCTTACCATTTGGTAAGCATACACCATATTCTTGGCACATTTTAAACTCATTCTAACTTGCTTCTGATGCCAAAACAGAAACTCAGAGAGGTTAAATATGCCCTCAAGGCCACACAGCCAATAAGAGAGAGTCTGGTGTGTTTCTGACTCGTATCCTATGCCCCTACCACAGCACTGAACTTCCCCAGAGCCTGTAACTAGAGTGTAACTACGTAACCATGAAATTGTTAATCCTTCAGATCTCACATTCCACCAGTTGTTTTACTTTTATCCTCATTCTTCATACCAGGAGACACATTCATAAGTAATGGCAGGACTTTTGTGGCAACCATATTTTACAACTGAATTACTCCTGGGTTCTTTTGGGCTCTTCCAAATAGGGAAAGCTAGATGAAACTAATTATTAGATGAATTTTAAGATCTCTCCTTCACTTGAAATGCTGATTCCTGGAAAACTTCAGAATGAGGCTTCAAATCAATCTGTTGGATTTCACTGGTCACCAACACGTTTGAAATTTCCCCTCCCACTCTCCCAGATTTGTTTGTTTGTTGTTTGCTTTTGTTTGTTTGAGTGATTGTTTTACTGTGTATTTAATTCTCCCAAAATGCCAGTGGAGATTAGCAAAGTTATGCAAGACCTCACATTATCAATCTAGGCTATTCAAAGCATATGCTAGCACTGTTTTGTGGACGTTATTCCTCTTGGTTACACTTTATGACAACCAAACAGGGCTTTTGCTACAAACAAAGCTGCAACTACAAAGTAAAGTTTTGAAAAAGAGTGTCTGGGCAAGGCACAAGGAAAGACTGTATCTCTGAAATTGACTCTTGGTTTTTAGAAACAGAAGTGGGGCACGGGGAGAGGGGAGAAGAGAGGATTGTGCCTCCTGAAATTCAGAGAATCAATCCAGAGAGGCAGCCCAGGCTTACTTCTGGGGCTGAGAACTTTGACTCCAGCTTCCATCTGGTTTCCATAAGGCAAGGGAACTTGGCAAATGGCTGGCCACGTAACTTCAGCACGTGCACATCCTGACCACGAGCACCAGTAAAAAGAGCCAAAGGGAACAGACAAATTTCTCTTTGTTCCTCTGTACAGTCTAGGAAGAAAAAGTTGCTTTCAAGAGAAACGGCATGCTTACAACCCTATTGGGCAATGCCTTAGTCCATTTTCTGTTGCTATAACAGAAAACCACAGACTGAATAATTTATAAAGAAAAGAAGTTTATTTCGCTCACCGTTCTGGAATCTGGGAAGTCCAAGAGCATGGCTCTGGCATCTGATAAATGTCTTCTTGCTCCATCATTACATGGCAGAGGGTATCATATGGCAGGAGGGCAAGTAAGAGTATACCTGCTCCTCATCTTTTTTTTTTTAACAAAAGCCACCAGTCCCATCATGGAAGCCCACAGTAATGCTTTTATATAATTCTAGTTACTTAACAAAGGCTCTACCGCCAAATACATCAACATATGAATTTGCAGATTATGTTTTCAGCACATAAAATTTTGAGAGGTACATTCAAACCACAGTGGGCAGGTTCATAAAGAATTGCCCATTTAATTGCATCAAAAATGCCCAACTCCCACTGAGATGATGTTACCGAATATTCTAAAAATGTCTGGTAAATGTTCTAACTCCACTGCTGCATTTAATTCTATAAGGTGTGTGCACAGGCAGCAGGATCTAAGAGAAAGAGCCTAAACTTAGATCTAGATGGATATGGTATAAGTCAACAATTCTGTTACTCATAACTGAAGCCTTGAACAAGTTACTTAAGCTTGAATAACATACAGAGTATTCTGTAATGTGTGAGATTTTTGTGAGATAATATATAGAGAGACATATATATAAAACATCCTGTACACAGCAGGTGCTTAGTAAATAGTATTTATCATTAAGTTTGAGGTGATGCTTTTCTCCAAGATTTTAATTATTAAAACATGCTCACAGTGTGTCTGGCTCTAGAATACTGTACATACATCATCTCCATTAATGTTTTGAACATAAATTTGTTGTTTTTACATTATGCCACTTATAATGCTTCAGTTCTAATAATTATGGAATGTCTATTTAAAGGGAGTCTTCAGCTCCATGGCCTTACAGACGAGAATGTTGAAGCAGGAAAGAAATACGCACAGCAAGTCAGTGGCAGATCCAGGGCTATCCCAGTATCCTGAATCTCAGTTTTCTGTCTAATATTTCACCTGCCTTCATAAATGTTTCTGAAGCTAAAATAACTACAGTCATCCTCCAAAAACCTCATCATAAAATTGTAGAGCTGGGATAGACCTGAAAAGTTTCTTCCATTGCTGTCTGATGGGCTGAATTATGGCTCTCAAAGATGCCTGAGTTCCAGAACTGGTGAATGTTATTTTGTATGAGAAAGAGTATTTGCACAATGATGAAGGATTTGGAGCAGGAAAGATTATTCTGTATTATTTGAGTGGACATGATATAATCACAAGAGTCCTTATAAGAGGCAACAGAAGAAACCAGAGTCAGAGAGGGGCCATCTGAAAATGGAAATGGTAACTGGATGATGGGCTTTGAAGATGGAGGAAGGAGACAAAAGCCAAGGAATGCAAGTCACCTGTGGAAGCTGGAAAACGCAAGGAAACAAATTCCTCTAAAGCCTCCAGAGGGAACCAGCCCATAGCCAGTGACACTGATTTTCCACTTCTGACTTCGGGAAATGTAAGAGAATAAATCTGCATTATTTTAAGCCACTGAGTTTGTGGTAATTTGTTACATCAGCAACACATAACCAATACAACAGTGTAGCACACTGTATCAAACACACTGAGTGACAGCCAAAATGCCCAGCCACTGGGAATTACAAGTTGTAAGAGAATATAAGGCAGCCTTTTAAAAAAGTGTTAATTTAACTGAAGTGGAAGACTGTGTATGTTATATTTTTAAGTGAAAAGCATACATAAGACAGTATATAGAGTAGAACTCCATTGTGAGAGAGAGAAAAAAATAAGATTGAAAGTATATATTCATTATTTAGAGTAATTATCATCAGTGTTGGGATCTTCTATGTTCTATGTCCTTTTCTGTATTCTCCAACCATGATGCACTAAATGTGTTGATTCTATAATTAGAAAAAACAGGAAATGTATATGTAAAGCAGAAGAGTTGCTGGCTCAGGGAACGGACCAAATTTCTCTTCAGTTCAGAATTTGGAAGCTTATTCTTAAATTATCAAAGGTATAAACAGCCCAAGACTGAATCTCACCTATGAACACTCACAGAAATGACATACACTTCCCTCTCCATTTTTAATTTATCTTCAATGGACTGTCCTTTCATATTAGGAGAGTTAGTACATGCTTTCTTCCTTAGACAGATTAAGAAAAGCATTGGAGAGCATAAACGTGTGTGGCATTTTGGAGCTTCTCACAGAGTCTCTCAATGTGAATGCCATCGAGGCTGAGACAGCCATGAGACTTAAATGCTTACCATCTTCTTACAACTCATTTCTCTTCTGCTCTTATGAATCTTTTGACTCTTTTTTCTCATCTGTGTCTCCTTATACCATGGAGAATCCCTTCATCAACCATCCTCTGATCTTTCTTACTGGAAATCCTTTTTCCTCCCTAATTCAGGAGTAGCATGGACTATTTCTGAGCTACTACGATATTTCAAACACTGTACTGGGTTCTGGTGTTACAAAGATGACTAAAACAGAGTCCTTGTCTTGAATTAGCTTCCAATCTACTTGTACCAATAAGCATAGTCAAAAGAAGTAGATCTTATATAGGAAAGACATTAGAAATTATCAAGAGATTCAAACAGCATGAAAAACCTATTAAGTCTGAGTATAATTCCAACAGAAAATGGGTGATTTCATGAAGGAGGTTATTTGCTAGTTATTTGCCTCTTTGCTTTATGATACATTCCTCATCCTTCTCCTGCTCTGACCTATATCATAGCAAGGTTAATTCCTGAAAAATGCATTTCCCAGGCTCCTTGACACCTGGCCTTAGGCTCGGTTTTGCCCATGGGAGACTCATGCAGGAGATTAGAGGTAAGCAGGAGGCTAACATATTTCTGTCTTTCTCTATGCTTCGGGCGGCTTCTCTGGCTATGGCTGAATCTCCATCATGCTGCCATGCCCACTGGAGAGCCCCACCTCCTCCAGTAACACCCTCTCCATTTGTTATGAATCTCCCTGCTAAGGCCATATGTATTTAACAGTGCCAGACCTAGGGAGTCCCTGAGCACTTTCCTTTTGTTGTCCCTCCAGCCCCAGCAATGGTGGCAGCTTCCTGTTGATGCTAAACCCTCACTTCCCTGACATCTCCTGTTGAACTTTTCATCTTGTCCAACAGTGTTTTGAATAGTTCCCTAGAGTAAATACCCTGGATTTAACTACCAGACACAGGCTCTGTCTTGCAGACTCAACCCTCAGAAGGAGTTTGTAGAACCAGAAGATTCTCCATTGGCAATGCAAGGAAGAACATTCTAGGCAGAAAGCATAACCACAGTCCAGAATGGAGAAAAGCGACTAGTTCAGGGCAGCTATGTCTTGAGGGTTCCCAGGAAATATACTGGAGGATCTGACTGGCAGTCTAGGAAGAATGAGACCACAGAGGCTCTTGAGTTATCAGATGGAGGAATATGGGTTTTATTACACATGCCTGGAGAGTTATTGAAGGTTTTGAGCACAGTGAGATGACCAGATTTGTTCCTTTGGAAATTCAATCTGGAAATGGCAGAAGATTAAACTGCATAATGTTAAGAGCCTAACACAAAGAAACAGTCACATAAATAGCAAGGAAGGGTGGATTTAAGCAGAGTTACTGTGACTTGGCAAGAGAGAAGAGAGGTGTTACAAGTGCATGGCAGGTGTTGAGTTGGAGTGGCTGTCCCAGGGCCAAGAGGAAATTGTGAGGTGACTTTGGTCTGGGCTGAGATGGAAGGAAAAGTACCCATTTGAAAATGTGGGTTTGCCCCAACCTAGCAAGGGAGGCCAATATTCAAGTCCAGGAAATACAGAGAACACCACAAAGATATTCTGCAAGAAGAACACCCCCAAGGCACATAATCATCAGATTCACCAGGGTTGAAATGAAGGAGAAAATGCTAAGGGCAGCCAGAGAGAAAGGTCGGGTCACCCACAAAGGGAAACCCATCAGACTCACAGCAGATCTCTCAGCAGAAACCCTACAAGTCAGAAGAGAGTAGGAGCCAATATTCAACATCCTTAAAGAAAAGAGCTTTCAACCCAGAATTTCACATCCAGCTAAACGGAGCTTCATAAGTGAAGGAAAAATAAAATCCTTTGTGAACAAGCAAGTACTCAGAGATTTTGTTACCACCAGGTCTGCTTTACAAAAGCTCCTGAAAGAGGCACTACACATAGAAAGGAACAACCAGTACCAGCCATTCCAAAAACATACCAAATGCTAAAAAGCATCAACAAAATGAAGAAGCTGCATCAACTAACGGGCAAAACAGCCAGCTAGCATCAAAATGGCAGTATCAAATTCACACATAATAATATTAAACCTAAATGTAAATGGGCTAAATGCACCAATTAAAAGACACAGACTGGCAAATTGGATAAAAAGCCAAAACCCATCGGTGTGCTATATCCAGGAAACCCATCTCACATGCAAAGATACACAAAGGCTAAAATAAAGGGATGGAGGCAGATTTACCAAGCAAATGCAGAGCAAAAAAAAAGCAGGAGTTGCAATTCTCATCTCTGATAAGATAGACTTTAAAGCAACAAAGATCAAAAGACACAAAGAAGGTCACTACATAATGGTAAAAGGATCAATACAACAAGAAGAGCTCACGATCCTAAATATTTATGGACCCAATACAGGAGCACCCAGATATATCAGGCAAGTTCTTAATGACTTACAAAGAGACTTAGACTCCCACACAATAATAGTGGGAGACTTTAACACTCTACTGTCAATATTAGACAGATCAACCAGACAGAAAATTAACAAGGATATTCAGGGCTTGAACTCAGACCTGGAACAAGCAAACCTGATAGACATTTACAGAACTCTCCACCCCAAATCCACAGAATATACATTCTTCTCAGCACCACATCACACCTACTCTAAAATTAACCACATAATTGGAAGTAAATCACTCCTCATCAAATGCAAAAAACGGAAATCATAACAAACAGTCTCTCAGACCATAGTGCAAACAAGTTAGAACTCAGAATTCAGAAACGAACTCAGAACTCAGAAACGAACTCAGAACTGCACAGCTTCATGGAAACTGAACAACTGGCTCTTGAATGTTGATTGGATAAACAATGAAATGAAGGCAGAAATAAAGAAGTTCTTAGAAACCAACGAGAATGAAGACACAACATACCAGAATCTCTGGGACACATTTAAAGCAGTCTCTAGAGGAAAATATATAGCAATAAGTGCCTACATGAGAAGAGTGGAGAGTTCCAAAATTGACACCCTATCATCAAAATTGAAAGAGCTAGAGGAGCAAGATCAAAAAAAAACTCAAAACCTAGCAGAAGACAAGAAAAAACGAAGATCATAGCAGAACTGAAGGAGATAGACATGAAAAACCCAACAAATAATCAATAAATCCAAGAGCTGGTTTTTTGAAAAAAATCAACAAAATAGACAGACGACTAGCCAGATGATAAAAAAGAAAAGAGAGAACAACCAAATAGACGCAATAAAAAACAATAAAGGGGAAATTGCCACAGATTCCACAGAAATTGAACCCATCATCAGCGAATATTACAAACAACTCTATGCACATACCTAGTAAACCCGGAAGAAATGGATAAATTCCTGGACACTTGTGTCCTCCCAAGCCTAAACCAGGAAGAAGCTGAACGCTGAATAGACCAATAACAAGGTCTGAAGTTGAGGCAGCAATTAAGAGTCTACCACACACAAAAAAAAACCAGGTCCAGATTAGGTTCACAGCCAAATTCTACCAGACACACAAAGAGGAGTTGGTACCATTCCTTCCGAAACTATTCCAAATAATCCAAAAAGAGGGAATCCTTCCCAAATCATTTTCTGAGACCAACATCATCCTGATACCAAAACCCAGTAGAGACTCAACAAGAAAAGAAAACCTCAGGCCAATATCCACGATGAACATAGACACAAAAATCTTCAATCAAATACTGGCAAGCCAATTGCAAAAGCACATCAAAAAACTTATCCACCATGATCAAGTAGGATTCATCCCAGGGATGCAAGGCTGGTTCAACATGTGCAAGTCTATAAACGTGATTCACCACATAAACAGAACCAAAAACAAAAACCACCTGATTCTCTCAATTGATTCAGAGAAGGCCTTTGACAAAATTCAACAGCCCTTTATGCTAAAAACCCTTAATAAACTCGGTATTGATGGAATGTATCTCAAAATAATAAAAGCTATTTATGACAAACCAACAGCCAATATCATACTGAATGGGCAAAAACTGGAAGCATTCCCTTTGAAATTTGGCACTAGACAAGGATGCCCTCTCTCACCACTCCTATTCAATATAGTACTGGAAGTCCTAGCCAGAGCAATCAGGCAAGAAAAAGAAATAAAAGGTATTCAAATAGGAAAGAAGGAAGTCAAATCGTCTCTATTTGCAGATGACATGATTGTATATCTAGAAGACCC
>JAPYYA010004174.1:0-12073 GCA_028533165.1 Leontopithecus rosalia | reverse complement strand
GAGAGCTGCCGTACAGGTGCCGGCGAGACCGCTACGCGGTGCTGGCGAAACTTCTGCCCCACGTGGCTCCTCCACTGGGAATCTTCTGCTCCTGAGCGACCAAAATTTGTCTGAAAGTGTGGTGTCCTCTAGTTCTATGAGCTTTAACTGCGAGCTGCAATCCCGAGATGTTAGCGATCGGCCATCTTGGATCGTTCTTGTCATTATTGTTATGTGTTGTTCCCTTGCTGAGATTGTAGATGACTTAGCAGTAGGGCCCCTATTTAAGCCTGATTTTAATTAACTTATTTATTTTTGATTAATTAATTTAAAAATGGTTATCATTTTTTTTTGCTGACACCCAGTACTTTATTAGTGGGGAAACTCGCCTTGTTCTGGCAGAGAGACTGGGTTGGACAGGACTAGCGCTCATCTCAAGGGGGTATGTTCTGGAGGATCAGGTGTTCCTCCTTGTAGGTTTAGAGGAAACACCCTCATAGATGGAAACCCCCCAGAGAGCAGCGCTGCAACTGCCAGGCAGCTGGGGTAGGAGGGGCACCCCAGGCATGGCTGGACCGTTGGGACAACAGGGCTTGGATGTCAGCCTCAATGTCAATGGTCTGGAAGCACAGCTGTACCTGTGCATGGGGGCACCGGTAGGGCCATCCAGGAACTTCTTGAAGTTCCAGGCAACATCGTTGCGACACATCAGAGACACTAAAAACCAGGTCAGTCATGAGTGCCGTGGCGTCGTTGCTGGGCACTGGCAGGGCCTCTGCAGGAAGGCTAAGAGAGGGTGCGACCTTACACCGTTGACCTCGCACTTCCCGAAGAGTGAGAAGTTGGGCTTGAACCCACCACCAAGTTGGATATACTTTAGGGAATTCAGAATCTCTTCGTTCTTGGCGTTCTCCTGATGCCCAAACTGGTTGCATGGGAAGCCGAGAACCACCAGGTCACTGGGCCCAAGGCGCCGCTGCAGCTTGTTCATCTGGGTGTAGTCCTGGACCGTGGTGCCTCAGAGGGATGCCACATTCTTGATAAGCAGCGCCTTGCCCCGCAGGGAGCCTAGGCTTACAGGCTCCCCGCTGGCCATGGGGAGCTCCAAGAGGGCGTACACCAACTGGGACGCCGCCACCACTAGCAAGCAGCACACATGGCGCAGCTCTGTTGTTACTATTTTTTGAGAGGAGTCTTGCTCTGTTACCAGGCTGGAGTGTAGTGGCGTAATCTCAGTTCACTACAACCTCTGCCTCCTGGGTTCAAGAGATTCCCCTGCCTCAGCCTCCTGAGTAGCAGGGACTACAGGCGCGTGCCACAACGCCCAGCTAATGTTTTGTATTTTAGAGAGACGGGGTTTTACCATGTTGGCCGGGATGGTCTTGATTTCCTGACCTCATCATCTGCCTGCCTTGGCCTCTCAAAGTCCTGGAATTACAGACGTGAGCCACTGCGCCTGGCCGATTTGTTTATTTATTTTTAGTTTTTGAGATGGAGTTTCGCTCTGAGCCCAGGCTGCAGTGCCATGGCATGATCTCAGCTAATGGCAACCTCTGCCTCCTGGGTTCAAGCGATTCTCCTGCCTCAGCCTCCTGAGTAGCTGGGATTACAGGCATGGCCACCACACCCAGCTTATTTTTGTAGTTTTAGTAAAGACAGGGTTTCACCGTGTTGGTCAGGCTGGTCTTGAACTTCTGACCTTGTGATCTGCCCGCTTTGGCCTCCCAAAGTGCTGGGATTACAGGCATAAACCACTATTTTATGTGCCTGGCTATTTTTTACTTTTTTGCAATGGAGTCTTGCTCTGTCACCTAGGCTGGAGTACAGTGGCTAGATCTTGGCTCACTGCAACCTCTGCCTTCTGGATTCAAGTGATTTTCCTGCCTCAGCCTCCTGAGTAGCTGGGGCTACAGGCACACGCCACCATGCCCAGCTAATTTTTGTATTTTTAGTAGAGGCGGAGTTTCACCATGTTGGCCAGGATGATTTCAATCTCCTGACCTCGTGATTCACCTGCCCTGGTCTCCCACCATGCTGGGATTATAGGTGTGAGTCGCCATGCCCAGCCTTAGTTTTTTGTATTATTAGTAGAGGCAGGGTTTCACCATGTTGGCCAGGCTGGTCTTAAACTCCTGACCCTCAGGTGATCTGCCTGCCTCGGCTTCTCAAAGTGCTGGAATTATAGCCACCATGTCCAGCCGTATTTTTATTTTAATACTTAGCAAGATATCTGGCCCCTGTGGGTGATCAGTAGCTGATTTTATTTTATGAAAAGGAGATACCTCCCTTTCCCACTCCCCAACAAGTTCTTTCCAGCAACACACACACACACACAAGAGAATAATCAGCAATGAAGTATAGTCACAAGTGGTATTTAATCAAACATTGAACTAAATTCCCCAAGACTACCTGCCTCATGCCACCATACTGTTTTTCTCCATGGCACTTTCTCCCTTCTTATACCCTTTATGGCTTGTGTATTATATTATTGCTGTGATCTTTCTCCTGCCAGTAGGATGGAAGCCTCATAAGGTCAGATATTGTTGTCTGTTCAGTTCCTTGATGTTTCCCAACATCTAGCACAGTGCAGGCACATGGCAGTGCTCATCAAATGTGTGTGTATGACTCCGACCTCTGTTCTCTGTGAGCCTCACAGGGTGGCTTCAACTGGTCAGCCTTCGGGGTCAGTAATGACTGGATGAAAGCAGCTGACCATCTTCTCCCATCTGCTTCGTCCTCCAGGATTTTTCACCAAGCCTGTGTCCATTTCTGGGGCTCCCCGTTTTACACTGAATAAGAACAGTGTTTGCTGTTTTCCCAGCCCTCTTGGCAAAACTGAAATCCTCATCCTCACTTCCCTTTGTTTTGCCCTTCATATTGTTTGACAGCTTTGAGGATTTGACTAAGGCAACTGTTCCGGTGAAAATTGGTGCCTGTTGCTGGGCGCGGTGGTGGTACACGCCTGTAATCCCAGCACTTTGGAAGGCCGAGACGGGTGGATCACCTGTGGTCAGGAGTTCAAGACCAGCCTGACTAACATGATGAAACTCTGTCTATACTGAATAAAAACAAAATAGCCAAGCATGGTGTTGGTGCATGCCTGTAATCCAAGGTACTTGGGAGGCTGAGACAGGAGAATGGCTTATACCTGGGAGGCAGAGGTTGCAGTGAGCCAAGATCGTGCCATGGCACTCCAGCCTGGGCAACAAGAATGAAACTCCATCTCAAAAAAAAAAAGAAAAGAAGGACCGGGCATGGTGGCTCACGCCTGTAATCCCAGCACTTTGGGTGGCCGAGGCGGGTGGATCACGAGGTCAAGAGATCGAGACCATCCTGGTCAACATGGTGGACCATGGAGAATTGCCTGAACCCAGGAGGCGGAGGTTGCGGTGAGCCGAGGTCGCGCCATTGCACTCCAGCCTGGGTAACAACAGCGAAACTCCATCTCAAAAAAAAAGAAAAGAAAAGAAAATTGGTGCCTGTGGACTTTTAAGACCATCTCAAGGTTATCTGTGTTTGAAGAAGGATGTTCTTAAATGTCCCCATGTAACGTGTTCTGCTGACTGCAGCTGTTGGAGTTTACATAATTTTCTTTCTTTTTTTTAAGTTCTAGGGTACATGTGCGGGGTGTGCAGGTTTGTTACACAGTGTGCCATGGTGGTTTGCTATACCTATCAACCCATCACCTAAGTATTAAGCTCAGCATGCATTTTTTATTTTTCCTAATACTATCCCTCCATCGTCCAAGAGGCCCCAACACAATTTTCATTCTATCTGACATAGGGCCAAAGGTTGCAGGTCTCTCTTGTGCTGGCATTTGCTTAGGACAAAGGAGTCACCACAGGAAAAAGCTGAAAAAGAAGTTAAGAGCTTGAGGCCTAGCATGATGCCACTCCATGTTTCAAGTGTGGCCTCTGCCCTCCCAGGTAACTTCCGGCTGGAGAGCTTGCTCTTTGGTTCCTGCAGCTTGGTTGCCTTCATTGTCAGCAGCTGTCAAGGCATTGCCTGGTATGGCAGCACCAAGATAGCCTCTGAGAATTACCTGGAGTAGACAGAACTTGGTGTTGGGGACCCCCTGGCCTATAAGCCACTTACATGGCTCCATCATTTGCTGACTGTTGTGGCCTTATTCCTTTAACTGTTTCCCTTTTTTTTTTTTTTTTGAGACGGAGTTTCGCTCTTGTTACCCAGGCTGGAGTGCAATGGCGTGATCTCGGCTCACTGCAACCTCCATCTCCTGGGTTCAGGCAATTCTCCTGCCTCAGCCTCCTGAGTAGCTGGGACTACAGGCATGCGCCACCAAGCCCAGCTAATTTTTTGTATTTTTAGTAGAGACGGGGTTTCACCATGTTGACTAGGATGGTCTCGATCTCTTGACCTCGTGATCCACCAGCCTTGGCCTCCCAAAGCGCTGGGATTACAGGCTTGAGCCACCACGCCCAGCCCTTTTTTTTTTTTTTTAAAGTAACACTTGTTTTGTCGCCCAGGCTGAAGAGCAGTGGTGCAGTCTCAGCTCACTGCAACCTCTGCCTCCCGGGTTCAAGCGATTCTGCCTCAGCCTCCAAAGTAGGTGGGGACCACAGGCATGTGTCACCACACCTGGCTAATTTTTGTATTTTTAGTGGAGATGGGGTTTCACCATGTTGGCTAGGCTGGTCTCGAATTCCTGGGCTCAATCAATCCTTCCACCTCTGCCTTCCAAAGTGCTGGTACTACAGGAATGAGCCACCATACCCATCCTGATCTAAGTTTTAAAGTCATCTTGGCACCCAGGCTACTGTGTGAATGTAACCAGCATGCTATCCATGACGTTTGTTTATTTGTTTGATTGTTCTTTGAGACAGGATCTCAACTGTCGCCCAGGCTGGAGTACAGTGTCAACCATCTTGGCTTACTGCAGCCTTCGCCTCCATGGCTCAAGGGATCCTGCCACCTCAGCTTCCAAGTAACTGGGACCACAGGCGTGCCACCACGCCTGGCTAAGTTTTGTATTTCTTGTAGAGACGGAGTCTTGCCATGTTGCTCAGGCTGGTTTAGAACGGGGCTCAAGTGATTCCCCCACCTCGGCCTCCCAAAGTGCTGGGATTATAGGTGTGACCCATCATGCCTGGTCTCTCCATGACCTTTCATCCCTAGTATACACATTGCTAAAGAGCTTCTCCTGTTATATTTCAGTGTGCTTTTTGGTTGTATCTTGGTTGCGTAAATTCTTGGCAGTGCAATTCTTGACTACATGGATTTGCCAGATTTCTCCCCAGAATGTTCAATCTTTACTGGTAAGTTAAGTTACAATAATAGCTGGGCATGGTGGCTCACGGCTGTAATCCCAGCACTTTGGGAGGCCAAGGCAGGTGGATTGCTTGAGTCCAGGAGTTTGAGACCAGCCTGGGCAGCGTGGCAAGACTCTGTTCCTATAAAAATTCAAAAAGTTGACTGGGTGTGGTGGCACATGCCTGTAGTCCCATCTATGCTGGAGGCGGAGGTGGGAGAATTGCTTGAGCCCACAGGCGGGGAGAGGTGAGCTGAGATTGCCCAACTGCACTCCAGTCTGGGTGACAGAGTGAAGCCCTGTCTCATTGTCTCAAAAAAAAAAAAAAAAGTCAGGCCAGGCGCAGTGGCTCACGCCTACAATCCCAGCACTTTGGGAGGCTGAGGTGGGTGGATCACGAGGTCAAGAGATCAAGACCATCCTGGTCAACATGGTGAAACCCCGTCTCTACTAAAAATACAAAAATTAGCTGGGCATGGTGGTGCGCACCTATAGTCCCAGCTACTCAGGAGGCAGAGGCAGGAGAATTGCTTGAACCCAGAAGGCAGAGGTTGCGGTGAGCCGAGATCGTGCCATTGTACTCCAGCCTGGGTAACAACAGCGAAACTCCGTCTCAAAAAAAAAAAAAAGTTACAATAATGAAGCCCACTTGACAGCGTTTTGGCATTGTCAAATATTTGATTTGAATTGGCTATAAACTAAGGAGCTGTAGTCGCGGTATTACGAGTTAACTGGGTTGGCTGGGTAGTAGCCACCTTCTCAGAGGGCCTTTATGGCTAAGGTTTCCTGGGGTCTTGCCGTTTTATTCCATGTGGCTTCCTTGCTCAGTCTGATTTTGGAGATAAGAGATTTCCTCCCTTTGTTTACATGGTTGATTTTAGCCTTTAGGATTGTTTTTCTGGAGTGAGGTGGGGGTGGGGGTGGGGACTTGGGTGTTGGGTATAGGTTCAGGGCTTTCCCTTGATGGTGGTGGGCATCTTCCTATTCTTTAATGAGCCATTTTCTGGTGAACTAAGAAGTGGAAAATTTGAGTGGTTGCCAAATTGTGACCATGGGGATGTAGCCTGCAGGTTAAAAGTTGAGAAGCCCAGATTGCTGGCTTTGTTTTCAGGAATTGGAGCCTAGCAAAACAAGGTGGCCACCACATGGGCGTATTCCTAGGGCTTCTGAGAAGAAGTTTTCACAGCCCCCCTGGAAATGACTTGTGAGTTGTAGAGGTTGGTCTGCTTAATCCAGCTTGGTGTACCTCGTGGAAGCTTACTTCCTAGGACAGCACCACCCAATAGAACTTTCTCTGCAGATGTAATGGTCTGTAATCTTCAGTGTTCATTACAATGGTCCCTGGCCTTGTGTGACTGTTTGACACAGGAAATAGATAGTGAGACTGAGGAATGGAATTTTAAATTTTATTTAATTAGAATTTGCATAACTGGCCAGGGCACCGTGGCTTACACTGGTAATCCCAGCAACTTGGGAGGCCAAGGCAGGTGGATCACCTGAGATCAGGAGTTTGAGACCAGCCTGACTGACATAGTGCAACCCCATTTCTACTAAATACAAAAAATAAGCTGGGTGTGGTGTCGCATGCCTATAATCCCAGCCACTCAGGAGGCTGAGGCAGGAGAATTGCTTGAACCCAGGAGGCGAAGATTGCAGTGAGCCAAAATTGTACCATTGCACTCCAGCCTGGGTAACAAGAGTGAAATTCCCATCTTAAAAAAACAAAAAAAAACAAACTAGGCCGGGTGCGGTGGTTCACGCCTGTAATTCCAGCACTTTGGAGGGTGAGGCAGGTATATCACAAGGTCAGGAGATCGAGACCATCCTGGCCAACATGGTGAAGCCCCGTCCCTACTAAAAATACAAAAATTAGTCAGGTGTGATGTTGCATGCCTGTAATCCCAGCAACTTGGGAGGCTGAGGCAGGAGAATCGCTTGAACCAGGGAGTTGGAGGTTTCAGTGAGCTGAGATCGTGCCGCTGCTTTCCAGCTTGGCAACAGAAGGAGACTCTGTCTCAAGAAAAAAAAATTTTTTGCATAACCACATGCAGTAGTGACTATATAATGCACTGTGGGGCTCTAGGTGGTTGCCCCCTATGCCCAACCTGACATTGTGTTCTCCTGCCTCTTGCTCCAGGAATCCGTAGCCTTACTCATTCCTCAGACCAGTTGCCCCATCCCCAAGTCTATGAAGTCTTTTCTTTTGTCTCTGACTTCTCTCACACTTTCTGGAGGGATGGAATAATTGTGTTGTACAATTGAAAAAACATGAGCTGGGCATGGTGGCTCTCATCCCTGTATCCTAGCACTTTGGAAGGCCAGGGTGAGTGGATCACTTGAGGTCAGTAGTTCAAGACCAGCCTGGCAACAAGGTAAAACCCCATCTCTACTAAAAATACAAAAATTAGTTGGGTGTGGTGGCACATGCCTGTAGTCCCAGCTGTTCAGGAGGCTGAAAATCACTTCAACTTGGGAGGTGTAGGTTGCAATGAGCCAAGATCATACCATTGCACTCCATCCTGAGTGACAGAGCAAGACTCCATCTCAAAAAAATTTTTAAAAAAATTAATTAAAAAAATAAATTTTCAGAGCTGTAGAAAAGAAATATATATATATTTTTGAGATCAAGTCTTGCTGTGTCACCAAGCTGGAGTATAGTGATGTGATCTTGGCTCACTGCAACCTACACCTCCCAGGTTCAAGCAGTTCTCCTGCCTCAGCCTCCCAAGTAGCTGGGACTACAGGTGCCCACCACCACACCTGGCTAATTTTTTTTTTTTTTTGTATTTTTAGTAGAGGTGAGGTTTCACTATGTTGGCCAGGCTGGTCTTAAACTCTTGACCTCAAGTGATCCGCCTTGGCCTCCCAAAGTGCTGGGATTACATGGCACCCAGCCAAAATAAATAAATTTTAAAATGTACTGTCTTTCTTGTTTTCTGGTCATTTTGGATGCTCTTTCCCCATGGCTAGATTGAGATCTTCATGGAGCTGGCCGGTCTTTGGGTGTTTCTTTGGGTATTCCTTTTGTCCTTTAGGTCACGTAGAATTGTGGCCATTAAATACTTATTGCCAACTAATTCACTGGTCTGCCTTTCTAACTGACTTCTCCCCTGCCTCCCAGGTGCTTTGAAGAAGAGTCTCACAGCCAAGCAGGTCCAGGTGGATTTCATAACTCTAGGTAGGTCATTGGCCAAGGTTGCTCAGGGTGACTGGCTTCTGAGGCTTTTGATTATGTTAATGTCTCCTTCTGTTCTCTTATAGGTCTTAGTGAGGAAAAAGCCACTTACTTTGCTGAAAAGGTATAATTCCTCTTAATCAAGGTTAATTAAGATCCTTTGCTATTTATTTATTTATTTTTGAGACCAGGTTTCACGCTTGTTGCCCAGGCTAGAGTGCAATGGCATGACCTTGGCTCACTGCAACCTCCGCCTCCCAGGTTCAAGCAGTTCTCCTGCCCTAGCCTCTTAAGTAGCTGGGATTACAGGCATGTGCCACCATGCCCGGCTAATTTTATAAAAAGGAAATCAAACTGGAAATGTGTATATAGGTGAGTCTGCATTCACCTATATATTTTTAGTAGAGACGAGGTTTCACCGTGTTGGTCAGACTGGTCTCAAACTCCTGACCTCAGGTGATCCACCTACCTTGGCCTCCCAAAGTGCTGGGATTACAGGCGTAAGCCACCACTCCTAGCCCCTTGCTTTTATTTCACGAAGAGAGAAATCGATGGGAAATGCCGAGTATGGCCATCATCCATCAGTATCATAATTTCCCCAGCCTACGGTTTTCTTTTTCTTTTTTTTTTTTGAGACAGAGTTTCCCTCTTGTTACCCAGGCTGAAGGGCAATGGCGCAATCTCAGCTCACTGCAACCTCCGCCTCCTGGGTTCAGGCAATTCTCCTGCCTCAGCCTCCTGAGTAGCTGGGATTACAGGCACGTGCCACAGTGCCCAGCTAATTTTTTGTATTTTTAGTAGAGACGGGGTTTCACCTTGTTGACCAGGATGGTCTCGATCTCTTGACCTCGTGATCCACCCGCCTCGGCCTCCCAAAGTGCTGGGATTACAGGCTTGAGCCACCGCGTCCGGCCCCCTCTTTTTCTTTGAGACAGTCTCGTTCTGTCACCAGGCGCCAGGCTGGAGTGCAGGGGCTCGATCTCAGCTCACTGTAACCTCCGCCTCCTGGGTTCAAGCAATTCTCCTGTCTCATCCTCCTGAGTAGCTGGGACTACAGGCTTTTGCTACCGTGCCCAGATAATTTTTTATTTTAGTAGAGACAGGGTTTCACTGTGTCGGCCAGGATAATCTCAATCTCTTGGCCTCGTGAACCACCGTGCCTGGCCTCCCCAGCCAAAGGTTTGCATTTGGCTTCAAGCGAGTGTCATATACACAGCTTTAACCAGCACTATTCAGTGCATCTCTAATCATTTCTCCTGGTTTGACCCAGTCAAAAATCTACCCATTTTCACGGATCAGGAGAAGACTTACTTATAAAAATATTCCTGCTTTCTCCAGTTTGCTGCTCTCAGATGTCATTGTGACAAAAAAAAACAAGTGACTGATTGAGAACTTACCGTGAAGACCCCAATTTTGCCATTGTCCAGTAGAAGCCATGTGGGCACCAGTATGAGGGCAGCACCATTTTTATTCCAAGATAGAACAAATCTTGGAATGAAAAATAAAACATTTATGTTGTGGTCTGCCACTTTGTACCCCTCCTTCACTAGGTATGTGCATATAGGCTGAGCCCTTGGTTCTGCACCCTCCCCACTATCTGTGTAAATGCTAAATATTACAGTGTTTGGGGCAGGATGGAGAGGGGAGATTCTTCCTATTGTTACTGACTTTGGCTTTTGCTTTTGTTCCAGTGGAAGCAGAATGCCCCCACCCTTGCTCAGTGGGCCATAGGTCAGACTCTGATGATTAACCAGCTCATTGATATGGAGTGGAAATTTGGAGGTAACTAGTTACAAGCAGTCCTGGATTATTTGGGTGGTACAGGGGTGGGTTGCAGAGGCTATAACACAGCCACTATGGGGAAGAAGGCATGTCGTAGTCCCCAGCACTGTTGGGGCAGCAGCAGCTGCTTTGTATTCTGTCCGAAGTCAGTAGCTATTTGCATTCATGGCTCTGGATAAGTTGACTTTCCAAAGAGCACACCTTGCTGCCCTCATACTGGGCCCCACATGGCTTCTGCTGGACCACTGCAAAATTGAGGTCTTCAGGGTAAGTACTCAATCAGTCACTTGTTATTTCTCTCTCTCTCTCTCTTTTTTTATGTCACAGTGACATCTGGGAGCAGTGAACTGGAGAAAGTGGGAAGTATATTTTTACAAGTAAGTCTTCCCCTGATCCTTGAAAATGGGTAGATTTTTGACTCAGTTAAAAATGATCAAATCTACACTGGGTTTCTTTATCCATTTAAATGGGTGTTTTACTGAAGTACCTTATATATCTCAGAGCAGTGTAGCCAGCTAAAGATGTGGTCACTAACATGCCTACATTCAAATGGCCAGATCCTAGTATTAGTCATTAAAGTGTAATTGTTCTATAAATTGTTAGAATTTTCGGTGGTGGATGCTCCAGACTGCTCCCGTATCACTCTCAGGTTGGAAGCTTAATTAAGTGAAAGGGTTTTAAGAATTTCTTTGCCAGGCCGGGCACGGTGGCTCACGCCTAAAATCCCAGCACTTTGGGAGGCCAAGGCGGGTGGATCATGAGGTCAAGAGATCGAGACCATCCTGGTCAACATGGTGAAACCCCGTCTCTACTAAAAATACAAAAATTAGCTGGGCATGGTGGCGCTTGCCTGTAATCCCAGCTACTCAGGAGGCTGAGGCAGGAGAATTGCCTGAACCCAGGAGGCGGAGGTTGCAGTGAGCCAAGATCGCATCATTGCACTCCAGCCTGGGTAACAAGAGTGAAACTCCATCTCAAAAAAAAAAAAAAAAAAAAAAATTTCTTTGCCCAGTCATCATCATTTTGATTTAAATTATTTCTTTTTCTTTAATCAGCTAAAGCTGGTGGTTAAAAAAGGAAATCAAACCGAAAATGTGTATATAGGTGAGTCTGAATTCCCATTTGAGCCTTTTCACCTTTTATGTGTTCTCTGCAGTCGGGCTGGTGATGCTCACCGCAAATCATGTCTTCTATAAAAACAGTCATTGCCAGCTGTGGAGTAGCCATTCCACTGCCTTTCCTCTCATGAAAGATGGCACAAGGAGTGTTAGTGAGCCATTGGCAGGCTGGAGCCCCCGCAGTTGAAGAGCCTTTTTGTAAAAGGGAAAGGGAGGGAAAGGAATGGCTGGGATTGAAGAAGGTTGACGAGCAAGAAGCTCTTGCCGTAGAAGTCACATTGAACATCCCAAACGATGCCCTTTCATCTCTTTGTGCCGTGGGGCTGTGCCATTTGAACACTCACTCCCCTTTTTTCCTATGGAGCTGAGAACCTTCTGCATTCAAGTCTCTCAGTTCTTTATTATGATCAATTACCCATCAAGAGCTGCTTAGATGTACCAAGCCAAACGAGAAAAAAAAAAAAACTCTGGGTGGAAATTAATTTTCTTGGATGATTCTGTGGAGTTGGAAACATTTATCTGAAGCTGAATTTTCTCTCCCCAGAATTAACCTTGCCTCAGTTCTACAGCTTCCTGCACGAGATGGAGCGAGTCAGAACCAGCATGGAGTGTTTCTGCTGATTTCTGTCCCTACATCTCCCCTGGCCTCGTTCCCTGCCCTCCTCCCTTCCCTGGGTGACTGCTCTGAGAGGCACCTCACTTACAGGCCTGTGGGGCACTCCATGGGACCCTGCCGGCTTCTTGGGAGCC